>JAJAGP010000994.1:0-179818 GCA_025084515.1 Ancistrus triradiatus
GGGGAGTCATCTGAAGACAAGCTATGATAGGAGGTGGAGCCCGGCACCATCAGGCTCTCCTCGCCGAGCAGAGGCCGATTCAGTTCCTCCTCCCTGCGGTTCTCCATTTCCGTGGGGAAGTCGTCTGGGGTTCCCCCGAACACCCCATACCAGCACCCATGCAGGAGAATCTTATACTGGTTAAAAGAGGAGACGATATTAAAGAAGATGATAAGAAAAGCAGGACAGGGCAGGACAAACGTAAAACTGTGATAAACACCCATAAATGTTTACCTTTGGTTTATTGCAGTTAGATACCATCTTTAATATTCTCCTCTTCAGATCTTCCATGTTTGGAATACTAAGTCTAGAAAAAGGGCAAGAGAGAAATAATTAGTAGGAGCATAACGATGCATCATGACTTGCTACATCACAATTCAAAAATGTGATGATGTGCATCATGGAGATGGATGATATCAAGTACATTCTGTTTATTATGCCTTCTAAGGCAATTGCATTTTTGAACACCAGAGGGCTCTGCTATCATGCTCCCATACGCTACAGTCTTTATCCTCGTGAATAGTTCCAATAAGCTTTTTTACTTTGATTTTCAATGTAATGTAGCACTTAGTTATATAAACTTTTTAGTGCAGTAGCATTTTTTAAAAGTCCTAATTTATTTTAATTGCAGGGAATAAAGATTATTTTTGTTTAACGTTTTATACAAGAGACGTACACATTATTTTTAATTAGTTATTCTTCAGAAATTAAAAATAATGTTTTCCCCTGGTTATTTAAGATATGGTGAAGCTACAATAGAACATTGTTTACAATTTTTAACCTCTGTTTCTAGTCATTTCTTTTAATTGCAGATGGTTAAAGTGTTTTTGTTTAAAAACTTGTACAAGAAAATTTGCACTGTTTTGCATTGTTTACACTTCAGAAATAAAAAAAGAAATGTTTTCACTCAGTTATTTATATATGCTGAATAGAGCATTTAGTTTGCAATTTTAAACCTTTTTTTCTTGTAATTTGCAAGTGGACTAATTTTTTTTAAAGCTTATACTAAAAAATGCATTGACTTGAATTATTCACATTTCAGAAATAAATAAGGAACGTATTTTATCATACAAATGTCTTCTAAGAAAATCTAATTGTGTCTTCTAAGCAGACTGCGTCATTACACCCTAATAATTAGTATTCGAGGAAGTGAAACCAGCAAGGCAGATGAAATCCAAATGAAAGGGGAAGCTGGTAGGAACATGAACTGTAAGTAAATTGTCTTTACTGTGCTTGTTCATTGCCACAACCAGAAGGCATTAAAATCATTTCAATATCAGTAACAAACTCAAGGTTTGTTCAAATTCCTGTATACTGTATAAGATAATTTGCTAAAAATATTGTAAGTTACAACATGGATCTATCCATGACCACCCATCCTTACCTGGGGACCAGATCCTTTCCCAGAACTACAGAGACGACAAACTGCTTGGAGTAGTCAGCAAGTGCTTTACTAAGAAAAGACAACAGGAAAAAAATTAACCTACATATTGCAACTCTTTAGAAACATTTCATCTTTAACTTGAATTTTTCAGTGTTATACCAACAGTATGTTATGTTGGACCAACCAGGCCAAGCAACGTAAAAATATACTCATATACGCTACTAATGTCGCTCTTACATACTGTCCCGTAACAACGTGTAGTTCTATCCCATAGCAACAACATATGCTATTTTGACAACATGCTACCAATAATATCTGGCAATAATCTTGTAATAATGACATAGCATCTTGTTTGAAAACTTTACATCTAATGCCAACATGCCATTTTGTCAACTTGCTAGGCTAACTCATAGCAGCTCAACGTCTTCGTAAAACTTACCTACATCCTAACACTGATGTACTAAGCATTAAGTACGAATTATAATAGGAAATAAAAATCTGTCTTATATAGATCCTACTCACGTCTGAATGACAGAAAACTACAGGTGTAACGTTCAAAATCGCAGTCTTGAAGGCAGAAAACATGGTAACATACCTTTAATTTTTGTTTTTTGGTAAGTGATTCAAGTTTTATAAAAGACACAAAGATGAGAAGTACTGTATTGTACTGTACTAAATGTTTTTCATAGTGTTACTATTATAAGGAATATTATTTTAAATAATGAA
Source organism: Ancistrus triradiatus (assembly GCA_025084515.1). NCBI lineage: Eukaryota > Metazoa > Chordata > Actinopteri > Siluriformes > Loricariidae > Ancistrus > Ancistrus triradiatus. Next base: position 2,150 of record JAJAGP010000994.1, read on the forward strand.
CTGTGACTATAACGATGAACGTCCATGTCGGTCAACGTCTTTCACAGAACGTAATGACGATGTAACATCTTTTGAAAACGTCACATCTCCTAATAACGTGTTGTTTTGATCTCACGCTACATTACCTCAAAATAACAATTCGACGTCTAATTACGTCTCGTATTAAAGACGAAGCTCGTTTCTATTGCATGTTTTGACGACTTGTGTTGACAATGTAAAGTCTCCTAATTACATCCTGAACAAATTTGTTTTTGTGTGGCTTGGTGGCAATAAGCTTCCATAGTTACAAGACTGGAAGTGTGCAAGATACAAGCATAACCCTACCTCATGAGGCCCCCTGGTGGTGAGAAGGCGTAGCACTGCAGTGTGGGGTAAGAACTGCGCAGGAGTGCAGCCAGTAGAGCTGCTGTTCCTGCACCAAGACTGTGACCTGTGATGACCAGTTTGTACTCCTGTACACACACACACACACACACACACACACACACACACACACACACACACACACACATGACACTTATACATTTGGACAAAAACACCCAAATAAACACAAGTCTAATTTTTTAAAAATGCAGTTTGGGAATTAACTGTGGACTGTGGTGGCCTAGTGGTTAAAGTACTGGACTATTGACTATAAGATCCAGGGTTCAAATCCCACCTCTGCCAAGCTGCCACTGTTGGGTCCTTGAGCAAGGCCCTTAACCCACAATTTCCTGGATTGTAAGACTGTATCAACCGTAAGTTGCTCTGGATAAGGGCATAAATGTAAACTTTGTAGTCGTTCAAGGGAGTCATAAAACAAACCATACACACATACCAGTTTCACCAGTTTCTCATCATGAATCAGTCATGAATCAGTGTGACGTTGGTCAGACAGGTATCCACTCCCATAGTTACTCATTACAGATTTGAAAAGACCTATAATCATCCCAATAATAACCCGATTAAAATTCTTTCCTAGCAAAAACATCCTCGCATCTTATTGGTCTATTCTATTGTGCATGATGATAACACTGGTACTTCACTGGCAGTGCTGATGGAGTTCTTACACTCTGTCAGACACATCTACATTACTGCTCCACTTTGTACATCTCACTGAGTTTCCAAGTATGAAGAACTTACAGGTGCGACGTTGAAAGCCTGACTCAAGATGCCGTCGTTGACTAGCTTCTTGTAGATGTAGCCGGCTGCTTGAGATATGCCCTGTCAAACACAAGTCAGCTACAGTCTATATGCTTCACAAAGAAATGATCTCATCATCACAAAATTCATTCTATTTTACCTTGTGTGCATAGCAAGCTCCTGACACACCTTCAACAGGCAGGTTCTCACACTCTGCAGAGAGATCAGTCAGCGCGTCCTGTACACAAACACGCACGGCCCAAAATGGCAGACTTAATAAACTATGATTTCCCTGTTGTTACTTTAACACTAGGGAATTAAAATACACAAACAATCAGTTCAAGAGTGTAAAATTCATTTCAGTGTTGGGGGGCATTAAACACTAAAATAAATTTTAAAAAAGCATTTCTTGAGGGGGATACCAAAGTTGTCACCAAATGTACTGTTGTATTAAATGTACACTGCCTGCCCAAAAAAAGGTCACAACCTGGATTTAACTAAGCAATAGTTAAATAGTTAATAAAAGAGCCTCCCATTGGATAATGACTGCATTGGTGATTATGCTTCAGCTGGCAACAAGTTATTTAACCCTAACTGATGCAGTGAGTAGCTTCTCATTTGTTAAACAACCATGTCGAAAGACATCCTGTGGTCGTGGAAAAGATGTTTATCTGTTTCTAAGGGTTAAATTGTGAAAGAGTGGTTCAGGGAGCATGAGCCATCATTTTCACACATGGATTGGCCACCACAGAGTCCAGACCTGAACAACATTGAGAATTTTTGGGATGTGCTGGAGAAGACTTTGCGCAGTGGTCCGAATCTCCCATCATCAATACAAGATATTGGGGGAAAAATGAATGCGACTCTGGACAGAACTAAACGTTGTGACATTGCAGAAGCTTGTGGAAACGATGCCAGAGCAAATGCGTGTATTTATAGGCTATAGGTTTTAGTATGTTCAATTAGTAATTCTAAAAATGACCTGTAGATGGCACTACAGGTGAGCGTACTTTCCCTATACAATGAGTATTGCATGATCTCATCTAACAGAATCTTAATTCAAAAGCAACAGCAAGATGAATTTGCACTGCAGCCATTAAATATGGTCTAGTCTCAAAGCTAAGGTTTGCAAGAACATGATTAGAGCTTTAAGTACAGTAATAAAAGCAGAAATACTTCAGTTAATAGCCAAACCAAATCAAATTGTAGTCATCTTTTAATACTAGCTATGGACAATTGCGGCACCAAATTTAGGGCAAATTAAAAATGTACAATATTTTATAATTTATCAGTTGTAAAAGTATAAGATAAAATGTGTTTGGGTTCTGGTAATGACAAACAGTGGATTAAACCACTGTAGGCAAATGAAGGGAATCTTAAAAACAATTTTTTGCATCTCTGAAAGCGCAGGTTTTTATCAATGAATATTATTATATATTCTTTTAAATTATAAAGTTATGTTTACAACGAGTATATTGAGGGGACAACTCTCTGTTGTTTCCAGGTCGCCCCCCTGGGATTTCCACCCCTGGACCAGTTGCATATAAATATGTAAACCAGTGCAGTAACACATTAAGGCAAGTGGTGCTTTTTTCACTTTGGTACATGGTAACAACACAGTTATGCATAAAATGAAATAATGGATACAGAGTCTGAAATATCTGAATATTTGTTATCCAAACCACATTCTTAAGCAGGTATGAATATGAATAAATGAGTCGTATTATTGTTAGATACTGATGATGAATCCTGAGCAGGTGCATGTCTGAGTTGGCAGGGTTTCCCCTGAATTAAATATTACAACAGTGACTCACTCACTTCCTGCTACTGGCTACCAGTTTCCACACTAAACTAGAACCATTAGTTAGAAAATCATTTAGGTTTGCTTTTCACGTCAGTTTTTGTCTTCCACGTTCAGTCCCGAAAATCAAAAGCAACTGTGCTAGCCTAGCGGTTAAGGTACTGGACCCACCTCTGCCAAGCTGCCACTGTTGGCTCCTTGAGCAAGGCCCTTAACCAAAAAATGCTTGGATTGTAAGACTGTATCAATTGTAAGTCGCTCCGGATAAGGGCGTCTGCTAAATGCTGTAAATGTGAATTTAGTACAGGATGTCCTTTTAATTTCAGTACACCTTATATTGTGTTCAGAGTGAACTACAATAACCCGGATCAGTCAGCACTCACCTTGAGCGACAGGGTTCCCCTGACTGCAACCAGCACAGCCTCCCGTTTATGATCCAGAGCGACAAAGAACGGGATCTCAAATATCTAAAATAAGGAACATGGACAGACGGTGCTCAGCTTAATTCAGAGTAGCGTATTTAAAGTGAAAGAGGAGGAAAAGCAGATCCGTAATGGTACCTGATTATGGAAGCTGATGTGAATAAAGTCTCGATAATGCAGTCCTGTCATTTGTAAGACGGCGCTGAAATGGCAGCCGAGGTTATCTCCTCCGACCAGGTCGTAGTCTGCGTTCTGGTTACGGCAGCTGGAACAGGACAATGACCACAGCCTGTTTTAACTGACAGTCGACACGTAGGCATTTCTTGGTAAATTATTTCTAATCTACCAGATAGACGGACAGTTATAGTTATAGTAAGGATGACATCAAATGACATACAATAATTTCCATGTTAATGAACCATAACTCTCCTGTATCTCCGCTCCCTGCATGTGTTATACAAATCACTGTGTTTGTTCAGGACAAATATTTACATTTACATCAATGCAATATCATCAGTTCCTGTGCCAGAGCATTGAGGGCTTTCCCACTCGCCGGGGTATTAACAGCTGTAGCGAGTTTTCGCTTTTCAAGCATTTAATCCGGCGTCATTTAATCCTTCTTTGTGTGACAAAAAATGAGCTCTTTTCCATAATATATTGCTGTAATATGGGGGCCGTGGGCGGCCTGGTCTAGGCCGTGCATCACACAAACCCAAACTTCACCCTGAGGAGTTGAACCACCCTGGTTTTATTCTATTTCTGGTGAGGCGAGGTTTCACTTCCATTCAGTTTCAGTCTCCTCGCACTGTAAAGTTCAGAATGGGACCCCAGCATACATCCAGATGTATGGTGTCCAGGTGTTCTCAAGTTTGGTTTCCAGGCATCGAATGTTTGGGTTGCACTCTGTGTGTTTTGAATGTCTATTTTTTGTTTTTTTGTGTGTTTTTGTATCTCCAGTGGCTCCTTAGTGGGGGCTGTTTTAGCATGAGCTACATTCTACAGAAAAACATTACACAATCGAATCATTCTGAAAATGATCCCATTTTCAAGCGATGTTTTTAGTCACAAAACGAGGAATCACAGACATCCACAGACATCCCGCCTCTTGTTATTCTGTCAGAAGTCTAGAGATAGCGGAAGTGAAAATAGTTCTAAAAGAAGTCACAGCTGAGGGAAAGGTTGAGTGAGAACATACCAGTCCCCTCTGAGCTTGCACAATCCAGTGAGAGGATTAGAGTAGACGTAGATGGGCCATCCGTATGCAGCAAAGGCAAACCGCATGCAGTGTGCAGCTTTCTCCAGCTCTACCCCCAGATCTTCTCCCTGTACACACACAGCATCCGTGTATCATATGTTCATATAACTATAATTGTGGTACTGCTATGCAAACAAGCCGTTTCTGTATTGGAGGGGGGGCACACCTGGTCTGAAAGTTGTCACATATGCCTCAGACCAGGGGTGTCCCCACAATACAGCTGTTATGATTATTCTCTTAAGCTTGTCAAGCAAACTCACTAAGGGGGATGAGGGACTGTGGGACAGGACATCTTCAGGGTCTTTGCACTGCTGCATTTTATCCTGCTCCTGATGCAGAAGGGCCAGACCTGCAGCAATGTCACTGGGCACCAGGTCCGTGTCCTGGACAGAGTAAACGCAAAGTCTTTGACCTGCAAGTACAAGATGCAACTCACATCTATAACATGAGTTCAAGTCAAGGCCAGTGTCTAGAATATAGGTCCAAATGCGAGTCAAGTCTCTATCATGCGTGTCCAAGCCCGAGTTGAGTCTCTAGTGTCAAGTCACAAGCTGTTAGTATGCTAGTCAGAGTCTCTAGCAAGTGAATCCAAGTCCAAGAGTTGTGCGTCTCTAACATGTGAGTCCAAGTCCAAGGAAAGACTAGTATGCGAGTCCAAGTCGAGTCTCTAGCATCTGAGTCCACGTTCTAGTTGAATTTATAATATGCAAGTCCATGTCCAAGTTGAATTTCTAACATGCGAGTCCAAGCCTAAGTCGAATCTCTAACATGCCTGTCCATGTCTGAGTCGGGTATCTAGCTTGTGTGTCCAAGTCAAGTCTAAAATCTCTAGCATGCGTGTCCAAGTTCGAGTCGTGAGTCTTTAGCATGCGAGTCCATGTCCGAGTCGAGTCTCCAACATGCGAGTCCAAGTCAAGTCTCTAGCATTTGTGTCCAAGTCGAGTCTTTAGCTTGTGTGTCCAAGTCGAGTCCAAGTCCAATTCGAGTCTCTAGCACGCGAGTTCAAGTTCTAGTCGAGTCTATAATATACAAGTCCATGTCAAATCTCTAACATGCGTTTCCATGCCTGAGACGAGTCTCTAGCTTGTGTGTCCCAAGTCAAGTCTAAAGTCTCTCGCACGCATGTCCAAGTTCGAATCGTGAGTCTTTAGCATGCGAGTCCATGTTTGAGCCGAGTCTCCAACATGCGAGTCCAAGTCAAGTCTCTAGCATTCGTGTCCAAGCCCATAGCATGAGTCCAAGTCCAAATCTAAAGTCTATAGCTCGCAAGTCCAAATCCTCGTCGAGTCTATATCATGCATGTCCAAGTCAAGTCTCTAGCATTCGAGTCTCTAGCATGTGAGTCCAAGTTCTAGTCGAGTCTATAATATACAAGTCCATGTCGAATCTCTAACATGCATGTCCATGTCTGAGTTGAGTTTCTAGCTTGTGTGTCCAAGTCAAGTCTCTAGCATTCATGTCCAAGTTGAGTCTTTAGCTTGTGTGTCCATGTCTGAGTCGAGTCTAGCATGTGAGTCCAAGTCCAATTCAAGTCTCTAGCATGCGAGTCCAAGTTCTAGTCGAGTCTATAATATACAAGTCCATGTCTGAGTCGTGTCTCTAGCTTGTGTGTCCAAGTCTAAAGGCCCTAGCTCACGAGTCCAAATCCGCATCGAGTCTCTAGCATGCTCGTCCAAGTTCAAGTCGTGAGGCTTTAGCATGTGAGTCCATGTTCGAATCGAGTCTCCAACATGCGAGTCCAAGTCTGAGTCAAGTCTCCAGAATTCGTGTCCAAGTCAAAATTGAGTCTCTAGTATGTGAGATCAAGTCCGGCTGAGTGCATGACTGTCCAAGTCCAGTCTCCAGTATGGGAGTCCAAGTCCAGTCTCTAGAATGCAAATCCGAGTCCAAGTCAAGACTCAAGTGTCTAGCATGCTAGTCTGAGCCCAGTCTCTACCATGCAAGTTCAAGTCTGAGTGCAGCCTCTAGCTTGTCTGTCCAAGTCGAGTTGCTATGTGTGTCGAGTCTCTTGCAACTGTATCCAAGTCCGAGTCCAGTCTCGAGTGTCTAGCATGTGTGTCCAAGTCCGACTCGAGTATCTAACTTGTGAGTCCGAGTTGAGTCTCAAATCTCTAGCATGTGATTTCAAGAAGATTCTCAAGTCACTAGCGTAAGAGTCCGATTCGAGTCCCAGGTCTCTGCCATGCAAATCCAAGTCGAGTCTCTATCATGCAAGTCTGATAAACTGTAAGCTGCAATACTCCAGTTTAGTACAAGAGCAGCCAAATCAAAGCGTCCTGTAGCTACGGAATCCGAGCTCACCGAGAAGAAGCCGCTGACGAGCTGGGAGATGTTGGAGAAAGCCGCTCTGTGATTGTCATCCTGAGGCAGGCAGCAGCAAAGCAGCCGCAGCCGGCTCTCCCAGACTCGTACAGCCAGAGAGCGGGCTGTATAAAAGATCTGAGACGACTGACTGCTTTGCATGTCCCTCAGCACCGACTGGGTGACATGGGTTGGTCTGCGTAGGCTACCCAGCGGGTCAAACACGATCAGCACGCCCACCAACATGGACAGGAAGATGATCCAGCTGGACAAGAGGATAGGAGAACATGGACCATAATGAAGCTTCTATCTATTAATTACCTAGAAAGAACGAGAATTAATTAACTAGTTAGATTTACCTAGCAACGACGGCGCCAAGTACAAGCCCGACTTCTGCTGGTGTACATCCAGTACTGCCTTTAGATACCCAGACGGCTCCGAGGCAGGCCCACATGAACTCGGGAATGAAAAGCAGAGCCCGCAGATACACCAGGCCCGGCATGGAGCGACGAGGACCTGAATTCATTATGGTTCCTGTCAACGAGACAGAAGAGAAGCGCTTGGAAATCAATTCTAAAAGATACGCTGAAGGACTTTAAGCTCAGCTCGGCCTCGGTTTACCTTGAGCGCTGACGTAAACAATCGCACACAGGGTTAATATAATGATGGCGAGCAAGACGAGGAGGACGATGAGGTAGCTGTGCAGAACAGCTCCTCCTTGGCAATCGAACCTTCCTTTGTGGGTGACATACATAGCGATAGTGGCGATCCACCTAAAAGAAAAACAGGCTGTTCAATGCGTTTCACAACACAAGACACGCATAAAGAGATGAGATATGGCCAACAAAACAGCAAAAACATTACATAATACCTAGTCTCAGCACTACAGCTGATAAAACCCCGGGCAAATGACGTGTATTTGAGGAGAACACGCGTAAATACAAAACAGACTGCCTTAAATTTTAATGCAAAAATAAATAATTGGTAATGATTTACCCTAAATTGTTTGAGCACTGTTACAGATGATCCAATGGTTATTTGCAGGGTATCAGAATTTAATTAAACCTAAAGGAATTAGATCTGGGCGTACAGGGAAAGTGCAAGAGCATTAAAAAAAGAGAAATGACTAAATTAAATGATTGAATGAAATTATTATACAAACGCATAACAAAGACCTAGACAAGCCCTAATGACAGTGACCAGAAGAATAAGTGGCCTTCTCTGAACAGGAATGAAGTGAAGGATAGTGAAAGTGAAAAGTGAAAGCGAAAAACAAAGTGGAGAAACCAAAGACAGAGAAAGAAATGAATAATGGAATGAACAAATCCACTGTATTTGTAAATTACAAAGATGTGGACACCCCCCTAAAAACAGTGGAACCTATGGAAAAAGTTCCTTTTGGTTAGAAAGAGGTGAAGGACAGAAGATGAAGAAGGTGAAAGGAAAGCATTTCTGCATTAAACTCCACAGTTTATTGAAGAAACCAGGTAGTTGTGTCTACAGGTAAAGTGAAACTGAAACAAATGAATGATTGAACGAATAAATGAAACCACTGTACAGTACATATGCTCAGGACAAAGATTTGGACAACTCCTAAAGACTTGAATAGGTTTTGGCTCCTTTTTTTGGCAGGGATGAATGAAGGACACATTTATAGGTTTCTGTTCCAACAGGTCAGTTCATCAGCTTTTTTTCCTGAGCTCCTTAAACACAATCCAGAGAGAACTGGTTTGCCAACTTTGATTGGCTGGTTTGCATAGAACCTTTATCTGAACTCCATCAGAAACCTTGAAATGCCAAAAAAATTTATGCCCAAAGTGAGTCAGAGCTTTTTTACTGACACCAGATGCTGTCCTCACAGTCATGTTCCAAAATCTAGTGGAAAACCTTCTTAGAAGCACAAAGGCTGTTGTAGCAGCAAAGGTGGGGCAAATTCCATACTAACAAAAATGTCTATATGGCGTACGTCACAAAGAACTGGACAACCCTTAAATACTGTGGTCCGTGGAATTAACATTGCCCTAATTTTTAACATGAACGAGATGAAGGGTGATTCCCACAAAGGGTGAGGAACGTGAAGACAAAGCCATCAACAGTTTATTAAAAAGAAGACAGGAAGAAGAATTAAGTCTTGTCCTTCTTTGTATGACATGAGGTTAAGAATTAAGCCTCCACTGTCCACATGGTGTTAAAATCAGTTTTAGCACATTAAAAAAAATCCACCCTTCACTTACAAACAGCACCGATCTACACGTGATCTTACCACAGGAGTCTGATGAAGAGCTCGAAGGCTCCCGGCAGGACCAGATCGTCGCTTGCGATTCCCCATCGCCGACCGAACACGATCATCCCCGGCATCCTGACAGCAATCAGAGCTAGCTAATGGAAGATCTGTGGAAACACAGGATTACGAAACCCTGCCTCCGCCCAAATATAGATCAGCCCGAGTTCCCCTAAACACCATGCGTCCTCAAGAAGCTCCTGTACCGCTAGCTGGGACGTAAACAAGCCAGCATTTTCAACAACACCGACTGTAAACCCGGTTATTAGAATATATAACTATAGCTGCAATTGGAAGGTAACGTAGGCAGCTAGTTGTTTGCTAGCTACATAAGATAACAACTAATAAAGTCATAAAAATAAAATAATGACAACTCGAATTAAATAGGTATTTAAACCTATCCATCCGTATTCATATCCGAATCAAATTAAAGCCTCTAAATTTGTAATTTACACAGCTGTCACGTCAACACACCGTGTTCACCGAACACTACCCTGCGTTCAACGATTGGTTCCGTCCCAAACTGCCTACTACTCCACTACATAGTACGCTATCATAATATAACGTCAACATCCGTAGTGTGGTAACGCAGCACACTAGATAGTACGGTTTGAGATGCGGCCCTCAGTCCGAAAAACGTCGCTGTTGTTTTCTTTTTGGATTGGAACTGGTAAAAAGGTCCGACTGCTCCTTGCACTCTGAATTTATAGTTCCGAGAAAAAAGTAATTAAATAATTATAGTAACAATTATTTTAATAATATAAATGAAAGCTATAAGTGATTTACGAACTATTAATAACATAACATTTTAATACATCTGATTCATTAGTATTAAGAATGGCGTAGTAATATGCTAATTAAAAATATTATATCTGCAGTAGAATTAATCCAAATCTTTCCTCCGAAATTAATCCAAACATAATTTACTGCAAAATTTGGCATCCTTTATTAAAATAAATAAATGAATAAATAAAGGACGCACAATACAACCGTTTACTTCACATTTACCACAAGGGGGCACGCTAGTCTGCTAGAGCTACCACAGACCCAGTACCGTGACCCATGGCTGGCGGAACACGGACAGAACCAGAACAGGGCCGGGTGGTGAGACAGCTCATTATGATCACACAGCATGGAAGTCAGGACCTAACAGCAAGAGCCCTCACCTGATTCGTTACCCAGTTGGGGCTGGACTCCTAGTTGAGAGCCGGACCACAACTCAGACATGGACTTTTATTAATTCTGAAATAATCAAAACCACTACAGTACAAGTCCTTTAGGCTGGTGTGTGATCTGGGAGGTGACGATGTACCTGAGCACGTTTATTACAGTTACCATGGAGGTACTGATCACTTCAAAACCAGGTATTTTACTCATTAAACCTGAAAAGAAGTTTATAAAAATGTTACTTCTGCTTTTTATTCAATAGCAAAGGGTACCAATTATGACAGTGTACGATGTTTCAATGTCTCTAAGCACTGTATATATAATTATGACTTTATAAAAAAATTTTATATATTGAAATACAGCACTGAAAAAAGAGGTCACCCCAATTTTTCCTAAAACCTACTTGTGTGCCAGCAATTCCATTCCAGTATCTGATACATTTCAAAACACCTCATTCACTTAACAAGCTACTGATTAGGTGATCACTTAAACCAAATTGAATTTATTAAGGAAATGTACAAGACACATGAAAGCTTTGATATAAATATTGATTCTGAACTTTAAATAAAGTTAAAACATTTAACATAACATAAAACATACTATTGTTTTGTTTAAAAATGAATATAAACTGATTTGTATTCTTAATCAAGGTCTGAAAGGTCTTTGTTTTTCTGACCAGTTGTCAGAGAGAAGAAATGCTCTTGTCATTGCTACAAATAAACATTTTTATTTGGAATTTATCGGTTTTTAACCCCATGAATTACCTTTCAGCTTTACTCATGGCAGAAGGTTTAGTGTGGTACTCGTTTATCTATGGAATTTGTCAGTAGTTTGTAGAATAAATCAAAAATGTTCCACCTACAAATAGTAAAACCAGAGAAACTGAGTCTTTTAAAATTTCCAGAGTTGTATAAGTGTTAATAACTAATTCAATATCAATAAAACACATGAGAACAATTGCTTTATCCCAAAAAAAATCTTTATTTCAACTGGACATCATGCAAAGCAAAATGTGTTAAAAATCGTGGCAAGAAGTCATTTTCTTTTTTATTTAAAAAAAAAAAAAAACGGAATAAATACCACCCAATAAAGTGTTTAATGCCAATCTGCATCGCTGCCCATCCCTTAGAGATTTAAAATAGGAATTACAGCACAAGGTCAACTTACTATACAAATCATGGGCAAAAAATAATACATATAATCGTTTAAGTTATTTTGTACTTTAATGATTTTCACCTTATATTAATATAGCTTTAGTTTAACAGATAAATCCAATGAAACCCGTGTCCTTTTGAAACAGTCTTTTATTTAAGGGGAAAGTGGAGGGTTCTGAATAATAAACCATTAGAAATTATTTGGCAAAAATAAAACGTCAAATTATTGGAAAAAAAAAATTACAACAAGAAAGTCTAGCAGTGTGTCAATACTGTATGTGCAATAGCATCAAATATGAACTTTTACACTGCTATCTGAATACACTTTATTAGGTACACCTCCTTGTTTCCATTTTAACAGTTCCACTCTCCATGCAGAAGCACTTTGTAGTTTTACAATTACAGACTGTAGTCTCTCTCCGTACTTCTTTAGTCTGTTTACTATGTGGGACCAGCACAGGTCAGGTACTGCTTGGGTGGTGGATCATTCTCAGCACTGCAGTAACATTGATGTGGTGGTGGTGTGTTAATGTGTGTTATGCTGGTATGGGTGGATACAGTTTGTAATTGCAGAACTACAAAGTGCTTATATATATATATATATATATATATATATATATATATATATATATGATAAGTGGAACTGATAAAAAAGGACAATGAACAGAGAAACAAGGACCTAATAAAGTCACTGAGTGTACTCGCTTCCTCTGAAATGTTCCATCTTACGGGACTAAGAAAACACATTAAAGGTGCATTATGCTAGTGAAGAAAAAGCAGGGGCAAACTCTTTAAAGTAGAAACAATTCAGCCAGACAGTAACTCGTCCACCTCCTTTGGAGTGTCGATAAATAATGTACCATATTTTTCAGATATAATGCATAATGTGCGCTGTTGTCATAGACCGGTTTAGTCGTGGTCCTGTCAGTGGTGCTGTTGCTATCTTTTAATCTCTCTCAAGCCTGAGTGCTGAGTGTTTAATGCACAGCCTTGTATTTCACTTTATTGTTGCTCCAATAATGTTGCCATCAAGGCTATGGAATTGTATCCTAACTGCTCGAGTGGAGCATCTACACTTAACCAATACACATATTCCAATCAATCAATGAATCAGTCAATTTAACCCATTATTTATTGACTAACATCATGTCCATCAATGGCTACATGCAGGACTTTTCAAGCAAAGTGCAAACTGCACTCGTCAAACACTCACGCTGAGAGTGAATAAGTAACCTAATGCATGTCTTGAAATTTGGGAGGAAACCGATGTCAAGGGTCACAGTCGAACCTGAGCTCTAGGTCATGAGTGTGAACCTCTTGTGCCCCCAAATACACCGTCTGCTGTACCGACTAGAATGTCTGGAAAATATGGTACGTTTAAAGAAATTAGACAAAACAAAAAACCCTCAACTATCACGCGCCGCCATCGTTTGGGCGTTTCGCGTTACCACAGGCCATACTGAAGTGAGTACATATTGTCGGTAGAAAAAACGTTTCTCTAGTAATATTAAAACCCTAAGACGCATAAAACGTGGATACCGGAGGAGTCGCCATCCACCGTTACTTAGTGTCTGTCCCACAGATGGCGACGTGGTCAGGTTTGTTCGAAAAAACAGAAGTGGATCCCTCCTTAGGCATCTTACTCAAGACGTGAAGGTCGGCAGCGCCCCGTAGCGCCGAGCACCACCGCCGAGGCTCCGTTTGCCCCTTAAGCTGGCAAGCTCAGCTTCTTGCCTTTCAGCACTAGGAAGAAATTGAGGACAAAATGAATACAGGGAGAGAATAATACACGGTTCCAATATTGAGCAGTTTAATGATAGTTAATAATAGTTACTACAGATTTTTTTTTTTCAAACCTTCATTTGCAGGTATGCGCATTTAGTGGAAATGGAATAGACAACAGTGTGGAAAATTATTGGCAATTAGCAAGGCACACTCAATAAAGGAGTGGCTTCTGCAGGTGGGGACACAGACCACTTCTCCGTACTATGCTTTCTGTCTGATGTGTTTTTGGTCACTTCTGAATGTTGGTGGTGCTTTCACACTCGTGGTAGCATGAGACGGACTCTACAACCCACACAAGTGGCTCAGGTAGTGCAGCTCATCCATGATGGCACATCAATGCGAGCTGTGGCAAGAAGGTTTGCTGTGTCTGTCAGCGTAGTGTCCAGAGGCTGGAGGCGCTACCAGGAGACAGACCAGTACACCATGAGACGTGGAGGAGGCCGTAGGAGGGCAACAACCCAGCAGCAGAACTGCTACCTCCACCTTTGTGCAAGGAGGAACAGGAGGAGTACTGCCAGAGCCCTGCAAAATGACCTCCAGCAGGACACAAATGTGCATGTGTCTGCACAAACGGTTAGAATCTGACTCCATGAGCATGGTATGAGGGCCCGACATCCACAGATGGGGGCTGTGCTCACAGCCCAACACCGTGCAGGACACTTGGCATTTTCCAGAGAACACCAGGATTGGCAAATTCGCCAGTGGCGCCCTGTGCTCTTCACAGATGAAAGCAGGTTCACACTGAGCACGTGACAGACATGACAGAGTCTGGAGACGCCGTGGAGAGCGATCTGCTGCCTGCAACATCCTTCAGCATGACCGGTTTGGCAGTGGGTCAGCAATGGTGTGGGGTGGCATTTCTTTGGAGGGCCGCACAGCCCTCCATGTGCTCGCCAGAGATAGCCTGACTGCCATTAGGTACCGAGATGAAATCCTCAGACCCCTTGTGAGACCATATACTGGTGCGGTTGGCCCTAGGTTCCTCCTAATGCAGGACAATGCTAGACCTCATGTGGCTGGAGTGTGTCAGCAGTTCCTGCAAGATGAAGGCATTGAACTATGGACTGGTCCGCCTGTTCCACAGACCTGAATCCGATCGAGCACATCCTGGGACATCATGTCTCGCTCCATCCACCAACGTCACGTTGCACCACAGACTGTCCAGGAGTTGGCGGATGCTTTAGTCCAGGTCTGGGAGGAGATCCCTCAGGAGACCTCATCAGGAGCATGCCCAGGCGTTGTAGGGAGGTCATACAGGCACGTGGAGGCCACACACAATACTGAGCCCCATTTTGATTTGTTTTAAGGACATTACATCAAAGTTGGATCAGCCTGTAGTGTGTTTTTCCACTTTAATTTGGTGTGTGACTCCAAATCCAGGCCTCCATTGGTTAATGAATTTAATTTCCATTGATGATTTTTGTGTGATTTTGTTGTCAGCATGTTCAACTTTGTACAGAACAAAGTATTCAACGAGAATATTTCATTCATTCAGATCTAGGATGTGTTATTTGAGTGTTCCCTTAATTTTTTTTAGCAGTGTGTGTGTATATACATACATATACACACACACACACACACACACACACACACACACACACACACACACACACACACACACACACACATTCACACATTATTGAGATATTATTATTAACGCACCATGTGTATTCCAAGTAAGACCCCAAACCCTTCCCCTTGACCACAACCAGAATTATCAGGGGTAAAATAGAATGGCTTTGTTACTTTGTGATACAATAAGTATGAGGACTCTCACCTTTTGTTACATAGAGATAGAAGAAATCACAATACAGGATTGTCTGAACGATGCCTGCCACAATGGCAATCATGTCGAAGAATCCTTCGAAGTAGAAGCGCCAGATCCAGTTGAACAGATACAGGGCACGGTACAGACCCAGGAAGAACAGGTAATGGGTGGTGATGGTCTCGGCTTCTCCGGTCTTACTGATCATGAAGAGCTGAGGTAGGATGGCCACCGACTCCAGATAGATGGAGAACGTCCAAAGGATCTGTGGGAAAGGAAAAGGCAAAGTAAACGTCTAGAGAAAACCTCATCACTGGATGGAGCTCCTTGGATTTGGACTTGGCCTTGGGAGGGAAATGGCTACAAAAAAAATCTGAGCAAACAAAACAATTTTATATCATTCGCATATATTAATGCTTTGTTGCTCCTGAAGGCTACAGTCAAGCAGACTCCATCTCTCAGATGGTTATCATTTAATTTCACGCTAATAAAATACTGGAGCAGTCCTAGCAATGGAAATATGGGTTTGCTTAATGAAAAATAAGTGAAACTCAATGGGAAACTGGATTAACAAGCATGGAAACCACACCAATATCTCACCTCTAGAGGAGAGAAGTCATGGTTGATGAGGACAGACAGTCCTCCGACAGGAACCACCAGGAACTCCAACCTGAAAGTGTCGTGGTTGCCATCATAGGTGGCTTTGAACTTGGCATAGATCAGGTACACTGTGGCATATGAGCATCCAATGTAGATAATCTGTTCCAAATAAGAGTGATGGGAGAAGAACAGTCACAACACAAAGTTTTGTTTATAGGAATACATAAACATTTTCCCATATTGGGGATTCTTTAATGGTGCAATGCAACATGGGTGGTTGATGTGACTATCTGATGTGAAATGTAATTTTAATTTAGCTCTGAGACATCACATGAAACATTATTGTCCACGGTAATGTGACGTACTCCAAATAACTAAGTAAAAAACAAATAAGCTGTTCAATTCACTGTCACAGCGCCTTGCATAAATATTTACCCTGAATTTTCCACAATTGTGTATTAGTACAACTCGAAACTGACATGTAGTTAACAGGAATCTCAGATCTCATGCATCCAAATACCAACGGTCTTCAACCAATCCAGCAGAGCGCAAGCGCTTTTATCAGATCATAAGAATGGGGGGAGATCATTTTGACAGCCCTCATAGAAACTTCCTGGGTGAAGTTTTTAAGCAGTAGGGCAATAAAATCACTGCATGCACTGCGAGAAACTTTTAATGAATCTAAAAAGTTGATGGTTGTGTTCACGTTAACTACCCATCATGCATTAGAAACATTATTCCACCTCACCTTCATGGACGTGTTGTACAGCGAGATAAACGAGGTGAGAAGGTCCAAGTAGCGAGTCGTGAAAACCAAGGCAAACAGAATCTGGCTCTTTCCAGATATACCTGAAAGTAAAAATGCTTCGTTGGCACAAAACAAACACCGATATCCTTTCCTGTATTTATCTTCTGACACTGTTCTCACTGCACTCATTAGCATGTTTACTCGTCACAATGGTCAACTAATTCCAACGCAACCTAACACATATCAACAAAAAAAATGCTGTGCAACCTCCAACATCTGCAAACACGCCTTGAATTTGCAACTGCAAACAGATGCAGGCTGGTTAATGATGGTTAATGTTAATGTGATCAATTACACCAATGATATCAGCATAATGTTGAGTTCCTGATTGGCCCTCCTGCTTATTATATGCATATCTGTGTGGGGCTTTGCCTCTGAACCATGCTCCTCACGTGTACTACCCTCTGGATCTTATACTTAACCACTGAATAAAAAAAGTCTAGGTTAGTCCCTGAGAGAAAGGGAAATCACCTACACTCAATGTTATGTTGATACACTCTCAATCAGTGAGGAATCGGATTTCTTACATTGAATTTTCGTATAGACAAACCTTGAGGCAGATGGGCTACAACAGAGAGGCCATACCTAGCATTAGTATAAGCGTTCCTATCCTAACAAAGTGTTCGGCGAGACATAGCGCATCAAACTGATTACTTGTTTTGAGTCTCTGGGTAGTTTCTAGTCTAACCTGGGACGAGTAATAGATGCAATCTTGAAAAGCAGAAAACAACATGGTAGCGTTCCACACTCGTTTTCGGTAAGTGTTTCAATTTTATAAAAGACACAAAGATAAAAAAAAAATACTTTATTGTACAGTACAATACTAAATGTCATATTGTTTTTTAATTGATACTACTGTTTAAACAAAAACACTATGACCTAAACACCATGTGACTACAGGTAATGTCTGGTCAATGTCCATTTCTGTCAACAACCTGTTTCACAGAACGCAATGCGGACGTTAAACGGCGCATACCTGTACTTGCACTTTCAACTGCATGTTTTGTCAAGTCTCTATAGATAAGAGCATCTGCCACATGACTAAACGTAAATGTATGAAATGGCTGCTTTTTTTGAGCAATTCAAGTATTCAAAATGAACCAGAAAAGCGATTTCTATTTACTAGAACACTTGAACTTTGGTAAAACTAACGCTGTCCATCTTTGTGTGGTGTGATCCGTCCTGCTTGATCCTGCCACGTCACAAGTTACGCAAAACTATCAGCCCCCATGTGAGATCAAAGAATGAATGAATGAACGGATGCACAAACTAAAAGGCAAATATTATCTTGCATTTAAAACAGATGCAGTTTGCCATGCACGGCATGTTGTGCAAACTTCCACACTAGATTTCTTTAGCACTTCCCGGTTTTGTTTTCCACTTAACGTCACATTGTTAGGACTCCCCACTTCGTGCATCTCCTAGTGCAGTGACTATAGATGATGGCTGCTTATTGAGCCTTAATCAAACCAGGTCATGAGATGAAACCAAAACAAGAAACCCACCTAAACACCAGCAGTCAAACAGAGAGAGTGTGATCCACGGCCTGTACACACCGCAACATGACAAACTGCAACTCCAGTGCACTTACGTACAGGAGACGATCTCCAAAACAAATCCACTCGAGCAGAAAAAGTGCTGATGTGTGCACAGAACTTAGAGAAGACATGACCTACCTGCACAGGATCTGCTCTTCCATATTTTGAGCAGCAGGATAATGATCGCGGCTAAATGCGACAGATCGCCGGTTAACCTGAAAACATTCATGTCTCTATCCGCTCACGGGCTGCGACTCTGGTTAAACCTTTACCAAAACGCGAAAGGCCTGTTCTATAGCTGTAGAAGTAAAAACACTACAGCTGGAAAGACAAGCTTTCACTCTTCCTTCGCTCCCCGGTTGAAAGATGGCGAGCGGAGCGCGACGTGGCCCGGGGCGGGGCTAAACACAGCAGTGACCAATCACAGCCTGAACAGACCGGGACGCGTTCTGTAACGGTACAACAAGAAGTGCATACTTCCGTACTGAGCAGTATGCCAAAAGAGTGCGCTTACAAAGCTGACGTACGTACTGTTTAGTACGCGAGCATGGAATTGAATTAGCTAGCTATTACGATTTTAACCGCATAAACTCGTTATTTCATCGAATCAAGTTACGCATTCAGACTTAATAATACTCACCGGCCACTTTATTAGCTACACCGCCTTCTTTCCACACGTATTGTCCATTTAAGTCATATAGAAGCACTTTGTAGTTCTCCAATTACAGATTGTAGTCCATCTGTATCTCTACATACTTTGTTAGTTCACCTTTACTCTGTTAACAGTCAGGACCCCCACAGATCAGGTACTATTTGGGCAGGGGATCATTCTCAGTACTACAGTGTTGTGTTAGTGTGTATTGTGCTGGTATGAGTGGATCAGACACAGCAGTGCTGCTGGAGTTTTTAAACACCATGTTCACTCACTGCACTCTATTAGACACATCTATCATATTGCGCCACCTTGTTGAGGTAAAGTCAGAGACAGCAGCTCTGTTGGTGCACAGTAATCCTTCATTGGTGCTCACAGGATGAAGCATACAGAATCCTGGTGGCTTAATATTTTTGTTTGGTAGACTAATTTCAGTCCAGTAATGACACTGTGGTGGGTTAAAACTCCAGGAGCACTGCTGTGTCTAATCTACTCATACCAGCACATCACACACTAACACACCCAGGAAAAATGTACTGTGAAATTTGACAGTAGAAGCATGAAGTGGCCAAATTACCACCAAAATTCATAGTACAACTGTGAAATAATTCATGGTCAGTTCATATTCCACCAAGTTTACAGTTGTACTATGAAATTTCACAGTAGAACCATGAAGTGGCCAAATTACCATCAAAAATTCATAGTAGAACTGTGAACTTCATGGTCAAACTGTGAAAGTTTATATTAAAACTGTCAATCAATTCACAGTTTTACTATGAAAATTCAAAGTACATTTTTTCCTGGGCACCACCATCACATCACTCTCACTGCAGTGCTGAAAATGATCCACCACCCAAATAGTACCTGGTCTGTGGTTTTCCAATGGGGGGTCCTGACCCTGCACCCAGGTTTTGGCAGTGCTTTCCAGGTGGGTTGGGCATCACATGTGGGCATGATTTGCTGTGTCTTAGGGAAAGGACAGTCAGGAGATCATTCTATGGTGCTGTATCTTCAAACATTGTGTCATTATGCTAGCTTTCTAGCTTCCTTTCACATTGATCTTATTTAAGTAATATGTAATTGATTTGGAAAGAGAAACTATTTAAAGTATGTAATATACTGTGCTTCTGAAAACACGTTTTAAGTTTCGCTCAATACACCTACAAATCCGATTTATTTAAGATCTACACTACGTTAAGTGTATTTAACCAGATATGTCACTGTAAAAATACATTAGTGCTTTTCCCCCACTAGGGGGCGCTGCTTATTTACAACATCTCAAATGGCATATCTACTATCAGGGTAGTCATTTATTTAGTTAAGATATTAAAATTGAATAGTAATGAGTACCATCGCCGTTTCCATGACCAAACATGAATATAAAAGTCCTTAAACTTTCAAAAAGGAACCTCAGTAACTGCTTTTTCTTACCGGGGCGCAACGCACAGCTAAAGGTAGACGGGCATAAGGTTTACGTACCAACGTCAGATTTTATACAAATCAAATAGACATGCCAATCACCACACCATTGGTGATGTGCAGTTAATAGAACTGGTCTCTTTTGCTTATCAAGTGGCAAGAGAATTAGCTACAGGAGTGAGCATATTATCCAAACCAAAATGCAGTTATTTGAATATCCAAAGGCTAATTTAAACAAGCTAACTGGTCACTCCCTAGACACGGACTAGTTTGACACCATTCTTTAAACTAGCAGCAAATGTACCCAAGAACTTCACACAAACACACTCACCAAAAAGCAGTGAAGTTAGTTTAATTGAGTTGAAGCCCAGTGTAAAAGCATAGTTGTTCAGACAAGCCCTAAAGACATTCACCTTCAAACATTCAATAGACAAAAACAAAATAGTCATCTGTTACCTACAGGAAACTTCCCAGGAAAAAATCTACTGTGAAATTTGACAGTAGAACCATGAAGTGGTCAAATTACCATACAAAATTCATAGAACTGTGAACTTCATGGTCAAACTGTGAAAGTTCACATTAAAACTGTCAAGTAATTCACAGTTTTACTATGAACATTCACAGAACATTTTGTCCTGGGTTGTTAGAGACAGCGGGAGAATAAAAGCCTAAAATTTTTTTTTAAAGATAACGTTTATTTCTGTAGTGTAGAACTGTTACTAAACTACCTGCTATAAAGCTAGCATGTGGTGTGTCATGCTATATATCTATGTATACACACACAAAACTATTTGACTACTCACAGATCGGATAATATTATCTCATTACCATGTCAAATCTGATACATGCCATATGCAATTAAAGATTAACAAAGTACACATAGGTTCAGTCTGTTTTGAATAATCCAGCCTTTTTATTGTATTTGGCAGTGGATAAAGCACCAGTCCAGCACTTCGCTATAAAGAAGCCCTATGTGGACTTCATGTACATCAGTGATGCTTAATGAGATCTGGTTTACATGGCTTATTGATACTCCATCATAAAGCTCAAGTAAGCAGGAAGACCAGGCACATCAGGTGAAATGACACCTGAAAAGAGGTATATAATGTTTTGCTCATGTTCTACAGTTCTACTGGATATACGGGTAGCACTGGACATACCATTAAATATTCAAAGTGCAGGTCAAGCAGATGTGGCACGAAGCAGTAACTGCCAATACAAATAAAATCTTCAAGTATAAAAACCTATAGTCTTAACAACCATATTTGTTTACAGAGGATGGAAGCCATGAATTAAATTAAGTTTCTTAATATAAAGACTTCAAGTATGGCTTAATTCCTGAGGAGTCAGTACAAAGACAGCATCATCTAATACATAATAATCCTGACTCATATCTCCTTCACACAAGTACGGCAAGCGTGTCACGGCTTCCACTTTGAATCCGATCTGCTGGAATATGTCGTCAGCCAGGTTTGTAACCTGCTCCTCCCAAGTCTTGCCCTTGACGCGGACATGTTCAGTCGGTCTCACCCATCGTCCTCCTAAAGACGCAATTATGAAGCATTATGTGAAACGGCTTTAACAAGCCTGATTATGTTTGTGTTCAAACAGAAACGGTTACCTATTTCCACATAAGGCTCAAAGGGAAGCACTACTGCAAGAATCAGCCTCCCTGAGCCTGGAACCAGAGTCTTCTTAATGTCTCTGAGCAGCTGCAGAGGTTCATCACAGCGGTCCAGCAAGTTCAAACAGCTGATGACGTCAAATTGGATCCCTGATTTTTGCCACTCGTCGATTCCCAACAACCTGAGAAAGTAAAACAAGCAGTAAAACTGAACGGGGAAGGAAAAGACGACAAGGGAAACCAGGCATGTATGAACTGGAGGAAAAAAGCTAGCAGATGGAGCATACTTGTAGTTCTTACGCTGGAGCTGCCACTTCATTGGAGGAGACACTTCGGTGGCATAAACCTCTTTAAAATGAGATCCCATGACCTCTGTGACGCCACCGTCTCCGGCCCCGAGGTCCAGCAGCCGCTCTCCTTTCCAGTCGGGTTTAATTTGGAGAAGGCGCTGAAACTGGTCCCCTGAGAAAACAAACATGGAACCTCTGCCTAGAAAACTAAAACAGACACAGAGAAATGTTTTACGATCTGACCCATAACATGTAGTATTAGCTTTTATTGTGTCATTTTTATAGTTTATTTTGTCAACGATAAGGAATACAGTGCATACAGGACATACCCCGAAGTCCTCCTATATGGTATGGTGTAAATTAATACCCAAACCCACTGTCCAAACCATCAACCCACTATAAAGAGTAATCATCAGGAAAGCAGCAAATGTATATTTCTTTCTGAATGTTTTAGCTTTGCCTCTACCTTGACCCACCACGTTGCTTGTATTTGAGTATCCACGGATTTTGGTATCCCTGGACCAGCCCTGGCAGATACAGTAGGATGCCTGTATTACAACGACATAACTAAAAGTAGGTGGGATTTGGACGATATAGGAACCAGGTAGGGATTTTCCAATAGGAAATAAAGAATATAGAACCTCTGCTATCCAAATATTCATTATCCAAGATATTTCCAAGAACAATATACATTCAGAAAACAGGGGTTGACTGTAAGATAAGCAAACGCTGGAATTACCCATTGATGGACGTTCTTGAGATGATGGGACTAAAGATGGTGGAGAAGAACGAGTGATAGATTTGAGTGAAGAGCCAGCCTGACTTCTCCACACTCTGCTCTAGAAAAGCTTGGGTGTCAGCATCTAAATGGCTCTGCACAAACAGCGTCCGGATCTCCTCTCCGAGAAGGTCAGGAGTGCAGCGGTACCACTGAACACAGGTCATACAGGTCATCGACTGTCCACACGTCATACTGAAAGCCCTTATCCAGAGGAGTTAAACTCATACAGTCTTACAAGGTAGAATCCAAGCAGTTGATGGTTAAGGCTCAAGGACCCACCAACGGCAGATTAGCAGTAAATAACAGCAGAAGAGTAACATTTAATGACTACAATTTTACTTCACGATGCTTCAAAGGTTAAGATTAAGATTGTTATAGATGAGAACACACCATATTCATTGTACTGAGGAAGACTACACTATATGTAGAGCCATCTATAGGCCATTCTTATTATGACTGGTTAAACATACAAAACCCTCTAAGCTAAGCTTATATGCTGATATATAAATTTAATACAACACTACTTTCAGTAGCACCTTTGATCCCCCCCCTGAGGAATTGCTCTTAAGAAGTTTTGCTGTTTATTGTCCCCGAACACTGAAATGAAATTTACCCCCTTCACAGGGTTAAACAAAAACACAGTTTGATAAAACAGGTTTGCAAAAAATTGTAGTATAATAAGTGTAATGACCTGTACATTCAGTGTGCATAAACGTCATCAGCGTCCGAAACAAGTCACGCATCGTTTAAAGAGATCCATATGGATTTACCTCTTGAAGTTCTTGCGCTGTAAAATCCGAATCGATCATCATGTTGGTAAAAGCTGTTCTCACCAGTGGACTTCGGAAATATTTTCCAGTCCACATCCTTCGTGCTGCTAGAAGAACCGCCACGTAAAGCACCAGCCAAGCTCCGAAAAGCCAAGTCCTCATCTGAGGAGACATACCGCTCTCACATCAGGACATCATGTGAGCTCAACAAACCACAGCCAGACCCTTCATTGCTCTCCTAAATACACTCAAGCTAATAGAGATAAAGTGCTGACGGTCAAGAAACAAACAAACCTGAAGGTGTGGTGCTCCCACAGCCTCATGTCTGTCCGAATAATCCGAAGAACAAATAAAAATCGAGAAGGCACTGTTCTGTAAATCAGTCCAAGCACTACGCAAGCAGTACCGGTAAAGCCGTTTTGTTCCTGTGTTACAGCTAAACGAGTCCGTCAGTTATGGGCGTGCTAGCAATGGCATCCATGCTGTGCAATAGTTATTAACCTACGCCAACTGACTGTAGATACTCGGGGAGGGAAAAAACAGTCCAGCATGGGTCTTCAGTTTTACACGACATTCACACTAGGCAAGCAGACCTTTGTACCCATTGAAGCCTTCAATGGGGTCATGCAGTGGTACCCCCAGAACAGGCCGCCAGTCCATTGCAGGGTTACATGAACGCACCCGACCTTTACTTTGCTAGCCCCAGCTGAGATTCGAACCCAAGCGCTTACCACTGAGACCCCAGAGCTACATAGTTAAGGTAACAAAACTTAGCCAAAAAATCATTTAGTCTCTGACAGGACCATTACCCCTTGTGAGAACAACTTTACTTTTTAAATGTTTACTGTGTCATGATTATATATCGTGTTTCTGTTGTTTAAGATGCTTTCTAACAGGTGGACATCATGTAACTTTGAGCTGCAAGTTATTTATTATAAGTTCAGCAGCTCTCCCAGCAGTACAGAAATTGGTGACCCTACACATCAACTGAGCAACCAGAGGCAACACATTATTTGACATTTACTGCATTTTGCTGATGACGTTATGCAGAATGACCTACAATGGAAACAGTCTAACAAACGAGGCGGCACCGAAGCGGACGTTGACCATACATTACCATAGTTACATGGAAGTTCAGATACTTTGCACATAGTGTTTTATTTCAAGCAATGACATTAATTAAAATACAATATGAAAGCATTTAGTAGATTACCGTACTATACAATATAGTAATTTGTATCTTTTTAAAACTTAAACACCAAAAACAAAGGTAGGAACTTTACCATGGTTTTTGGTTTCAAGACTGCGCTTCTCTTTATCTGTCAGTAGGTGTCACAATGGTTCATTTGAACTAGTTTTCTGTTATTCAGATGTGAATTAGATTGATTTATGACAGATTTTTATCTCCTATTATAATTCATAAGACCTCAGCCATGGAAGCAAATGGACATTGATTGGACGGATGTTAAACAGCGCATGGGACTGTGGTAGCCTAGCGGGTAAGGTATTGGACTATGGACCAGAAGGTCCAGAGTTCAAATCCCAGCTCTGCCAAGCTGCCACTGTTGGGCAAGACCTTTAACCCACAATTGCTTGGATTGTATCAATTGCAATTCGCTCTGGATAAGGGCATCTGCTAACTGCTGTAAATGTAAATGTAAATGCATACCTATAAATGATCAATGATAATGCACCACATCAAAAAATGACAAAAGTCTTTTCAAACTGATTTTATGGACATGATGATGTCTGATGTTCTTCAGTGGCTTTCTCAGTCACAGATCGGAATCCAGGTGAACACCTTTGGGATGTGGTAGAACAAGAAAATTCATCTCGGGGGTTCAGGTTCTCAGGGCTTCTAATTGTAGCTTGTAATATTGCATCAGCTGTAAGGGTGTCTGGGTAAGAGTGTCTGCTGAATGCCATAAAACTATGCACGTGAATCAATATAAGCTTATGAGAATATTTTTACTACATTTTATGACTGTTTAGATTTATTTAAAAGGAGGATTCATCTGGCTGTGGGTAATGGCCCAGTAAAACCGATAATCTAAAAATAAACTAAATCAGTTTCTCTGGGGCTCAGACACAGATGTAGGTTCTAATGAGAACAGAGCGCTAAAGTTGGCACAGAGTGCGTCATGCTGTTATCTGCAGTACAGAGAGCAGGTCACGTTAATCTCCTTCAAGTATTGAGACAGACAGATCTAACATCCTCTAATCGTCTGAAGAGCAAGAAGGGGAACTTCAGCGGAGCAAGAGAGAAAGTTGCTGTTAGAATAGAAGTGACTAGAACATCTTATCTCACTTAGATAGCAGTATATTTGAGAGTGAAGATGCTTACAGACATGATATCAGAAGAGGAATTTGAGATTAAAGAGGAAGAGCCGTGGTTTGATCAACAAGACCTGCAACATGGTAAAGAGTTTAACGTTATTATTATTACATGGTGGGACATTAAATGTATTTCATTATTGAACTATGTATTAAGTAGCCTAAGTCAAATCAGCTTAAATGGTGTTGTTTGTCCACTTTCTTCATCTTCTATTGCTCTTATCTTTAGTATTTTTAGATAATTGTTTATCTGAGCGTACTACAGTCTTGTACAAATATTTGGGTCCAAGTACATTTTGCTGTTTTTCTAACACAGCCTTTGCAAGGGACAAACTTCAAAATAACATTACTGTATTATATACATATTTACAAAATATTCAGATCAAGTATTGCTTTTGTACTATCGCATAACTTAATAGTTAATGAGTATTAGTAGAGACCTCATATTTCAGTTGTATGCCTATTTAGACTGTATTAACTTCTTTATATGCACAAAAATCACTTTTTTTTTTTTTTTTAACCAAAGGTTGCCCAAACTAACGTGTGTAGCGAAAACAGTAGCAGAACTACAGGAATAGTGTATTCTTTTTCATGATCATTACCGCAGATGACAGTTCAGCTTGCACCACATCCTGTAACGGTGTCACAACTCATGAAAAAGAGACAAAGGTACATTTTATGCAGCTCATTGGATTGATGTGTGGAGAATAAAACACATTAGAACAAGAAAACTTGAGTCACTGACAGCTACACGTGCTCTCATGAACACAGATTCAAGTTTCTGTAGTTTCTCCTCGTTAACACTGAGATCAAGTGGCAAGACAAGTTAGACTTTTCAAAAGTGTCCTGTCTCTTAATTTTTTTTCCCCTGAGCAGAACACTCCAAGAATTTCATGTCTGGCTTTGAGCTTCAGCAGAGACAAATCAAGTCAAATGTATTTCTGTAAGGCTTTTTACAACGGAGCATTGTCTCAAAGCAGCTTTACAACTGTCTTGGCCTCCAGCCTCAACTGAGCAAGCATGGGGTGACAGTGGCAAGGATAAACTCCCTAAATGTGATGAGGAGGAAACCTTAGGAGGACACAGACTCAAAAACAGATCTAGTTTAAGGATGAAACTACATTTTCTAAATAATACATTTATAATAATAATAATAATAATAATAA
Source organism: Ancistrus triradiatus (assembly GCA_025084515.1). Classification (NCBI taxonomy): domain Eukaryota; kingdom Metazoa; phylum Chordata; class Actinopteri; order Siluriformes; family Loricariidae; genus Ancistrus; species Ancistrus triradiatus. The sequence continues at coordinate 29,185 of JAJAGP010000994.1, forward strand.
TAACAATAATAATAATAATAATAATACAGGGTGGGCCATTTATATGGATACACCTAAATAAAATGGGAATGGTCGGTGATATCAACTTCCTGTTTGTGGCACATTAGTATATGGGAGGGGGGAAACTTTTCAAGATGGGTGTTGACAATGCCAGCCATTTTGAAGTCGGCCATTTTGGATCCAACTTCATTATTTCCAATGGGAAGAGGGTCATGTAACACTTATTGAGAATTTCACAAGAAAAACAATGGTGTGCTTGGTACTTTATTCTTTCTAGAGTTATTTACATGTTTATGACCACTTATAAAATGTGTTCAAAGTGTGCCCATTGTGTTGGATTGTCAATGCAACCCTCTTCTCCCACTCTTGACACACTGATAGCAACACTGCAGAAGAAATGCTCTTCCAATCTGAAACCCTTAGACTTTTATCTTTGGGGTCATCTGAAGGCAATTGTCTATGCTGTGAAGATACGAGATGTGCAGCATCTGAAACTACGGCTACTGGAAGCCTGTGCTAGCATTTCTTCTGCGGTGTTGCTATCAGTGTGTCAAGAGTGGGAGAAGAGGGTTGCATTGACAATCCAACATAATGGGCAGCACTTTGAACACATTTTATAAGTGGTCATAAACTTGTAAATATCTAATAAAAGAATAAAGTTCCGTTAAAACCAAGCACACCATTGTTTTTCTTGTGAAATTCCCAATAAGTCTGATGTGTTACATGACCCTCTTCCCATTGGAAAAATAACGTTGGATCCAAAATGGCCGACTTTAAAATGGCTGCCATGGTCAACACCCATCTTAAAAAGTTTCCCCCCTCCCATATACTAATGTGCCGCAAACAGGAAGTTGATATCACCAACCATTCCCGTTTTATTTAGGTGTATTCATATAAATGGCCTACCCTGTAGTTTAAATACACAGAAGCTACTTCTTTCCTGGCGCCTGTGCCGCCGAATGCGGGGTCCGCCCACTACCACTCGATGCGACCGAGAATACTCCAGCCGACGCGTCGCCCCGTCTGTTGCCAGAGACCACACTAACCAGGCCAATTTAACGTAACCAATCAACCTAACCTGCAAAAGCTACATAGAATGAATAGACAATATAATAAAAAGTAAAATTACTATACAGAATAAAATATACTATTATGATTAAGACAAAAAGAGAACATAAAACTATAGAATATAAAATGAAAGTATATATTATAAATACAATTATAAATATTATAAAATATGTTCCCCTTAAGATATCTCCTTATTTGGAATTTGAATGAATTCCCATTATTGTACTGGATCACACTTTACACTTAACATTGTTACATACAGTCATTTACTATTTTCTCTCTTCAATCATTAGTCAACCAACATCAGAACAACTTTATACATTATTATTCTGTATTTTTTTTATTTAAATCATCTTGAAGCTAAGATTGACCATCGACAAGCCACAGGCCAGTTGTGAGAAACAGCAATTTCTGAGATACTGCGTTCAAACTTTGCAACAAATACATTTCTCAAGATAAAGACAGCTTTGTCTCCTTTAAATCCAACCATTTTGTTTCCTTTTACTACAATTCTATTTCTCCTAAATCTCTGTGTCAAAGTTAATACATAAATTAGAATCACCATGTCAAAGTCTCCTGAAGAAGGAAAGACCAACCACTGAGCACTCAGTTTCCAAGGGGTACCTTTGTTGTACAACAGAACCGGTTTGTTGTTGTAGCAGCGAGTTACGTTGTTGAATAATTAATATAAATTTGTCTTCATGCCTTTATTTGCTCAGATCTTCAGCTGGCTGCTGAACTGGGCAAAACTCTCCTGGAGAGGAACCATGAACTAGAGCAAGGTCTCCAGGAGATGTATGCCACCAACCAAGAGCAGCTCCAGGAAATCGAGGTCTCCTAAATGTTGTTCCTTAATCTTTAATTACTGTCAAAGAAAGCTGGTATAGACTATATGTACATGTATACTTTAACCTATAGTAAGTGTATAACAGCTCATCGAGAGTGTCCGTTAGCAAGATGTATAGCAAAGTGTATATGGTCTGTGGTGGCCTAGCGGTTAAGGTACTGGACTGTGGACCATAAGGTCCAGGGTTCAAATCCCACATCTGCCAAGCTGCCATTGTTGGGTTCTTGAGCAATTGCTTGGATTGTAAGACTGTATCAATTGTAAGTCGCTCTGGATAAGGGCGTCTGCTAAATGCTGTAAATGTAAATGGTCTTTTTCAGCACCTATCGAAGCAGGTGGACTTGCTCCGTTCAGTGAATGATCAGCACGCTAAAGTCTACGAGCAGCTGGACACCACCGCACGAGATCTGGAGCAGAACAATCAAAGACTTGTCCTGGAGAACCGTTCAGATCAGGATAAAATTGAAAGGTGTGGAACTTAACAATACACAGTGGTGCTTGAAAGTTTGTGAAACCTTCAGAATTTTCTATATTTCTGCATAAATATGACCTAAAACATCATCAGTTTAACACAAGTGCTAAAAGTACAGAAAAAGAACCCAGTTAAACAAATGAGAAAAAAATTATACTTGGTAATTTATTTATTGAGGAAAATGATCCAATATTACATATTAGTGAGTGGCAAAAGTATGTGAACCTCTAGGATCAGTAGTTAATTTGAAGGTGAAATTAGAGTCAGGTGTTTTAAATGAATGGGATGACAATCAGGTGTGAGTGGGCACCCTGTTTTATTTAAAGAACAGGGATCTATCAAAGTCTGCTCTTCACAACACATTTGTGGAAGTGTATCATGGCATGAACAAAGGAGATGTCTGAGGACCTCTGAAAAAGAGTTGTTGATGCTCATCAGGATGGAAAAGGTTACCAAACAATCTCTGAAGCATTTGGACTAAACCAATCCACAGTCAGACAGATTGTGTACAAATGGAGGAAATTCAAGACCATTGTTACCCTCCCCAGGAGTGGTCGACCAATAAAGATCACTCCAAGAGCAAGGCGTGTAATAGTAGGCGAGGTCACAAAGAACCAGGGTAACTTCTAAGCAACTGAAGGCCTCTCTCACATTGGCTAATGTTAATGTTCTTGAGTTCACCATCAGGTAAACACTGAACAACAATGGTGTGGATGGCAGGGTTGCAAAGAGAAAGCCACTGGTCTCCAAAAAGAACATTGCTGCTCATCTGCAAAAATTGCTAAAGATCACGTGGACAAGCCAGAAAGCTATTGGAAGAATGTTTTTGTGGACAGATGAGACCAAACTAGAACTTTTTGGTTTAAAAAAAAGTGTTATATTTGGAGAAAGAAAAAACTGCATTCCAGCATAAGAACCTTATCCCATCTGTGAAACATGGTGGTGGTAGTATCATGGTTTGGGTCTGTTTTGCTGCATCTGGGCCAGGACGGTTTGCCATCATTGATGGAACAATGAATTCTGAATTATATCAGAGAATTATAAAGGAAAATGTCAGAACATCTGTCCATGAACTGAATCTCAAGAGAAGGTGGGTCATGCAGCAAGACAACGACCCTAAGCACAGTCATTCTTAGTTAACCTAGTATCTAGTCACACCAGATACTGAAAGCAAAGGTTCATATACTTTTTCTACTCAGTAATATGTAATATTGGATCATTTCCCTCAGTACATAAATGACCAAGTATAATATTTTTGTCTCATTTGTTTAATTGGGTTCTATTTCTGTACTTTTAGGACTTCTGTGAAAATCTGATCTTGTTTTGTCATATTTATACAGAAATATAGAGAATATTCTAAAAGGTTTCACAAAACTTAAGCACCACTGTAATTATTAGGAACAGCTACTTTGTATTTGCACTCGGTGCTAATTTTGTTACTTAGAAATACCATCTTGGTGCAGTTTGTAGGTATTCAGTGACCGCCGGTCAAAACTGTCCAGACGTAACTTTAGTGGTAGTGGACCATTCTCAACACATCAGTGATACTAACATGGTGGTGAGACCGTAGTATGAGGAGGGCTTCGGTTGCAACTATGGTTTTGTCCCACTTGCTGGTCAATGCTCCAGTTTTCTTAACACAAATTCAACTGTTTCACTGAGAGCGTACCACCATGGCCTGCTGATCACTAATTTTCCTTTATCCATTCTGCACGTGCCCAATAGAGAGAGGATGCTATAGGTCATAGATTATTCTATGGAGAAAATGCTTTAAGTATGCCTGGAGGAACTCGCTACACTCCCCATAGCCATTCTCCAGCACCAGGAACGGGCAACCCTTGCCTAGTCTTCCTTCCAAAGTAGATGCAGCCAGCCGTTTCTCCTAAAAACATGGCCAGATGGGGTACACCCTTGATTTTCCATTTTTGGGGGTACACCGGCTGCATAATTGCACTCATTGACCCTTTCGTCAGACCGTTTAGTCACTGTGCTGCTGCACACAATTTGGAAATGGACCACTATCTCAGCCTGTAACACCATCTCAATGCCATGGCTATGCGGTGATGGCTCTGTGGTGCCACCTTTGCATAGTTATTGTGGAAGGAATGTGGCCACTCAATGTACAGTGTGTCATGGAGCACAAGTTAAACGGCTGAAATAAAGATGCTGTGCCCTTACAGACTAACGAAGGCAATAAATGGATTGCACAGTCAGGTGGAGGAGCTACAGCGGGAGCTTGAGACAATGAGGACTCAGCACAGTGTTGAACTGCAAGAGCCCCAGAGGTCAGCCAGCAGCCAGTCAGACAGGTAAATATTTTCCCAACTCCATAACGAACGTGAAACGAATTGACTGTTAATCCACGCTGCTCTATGTTTGTTCATCAAGGAATCCACTCCACGAGCACCCAGAGGTCAGGAGCGCTTCCTCTTTAGAGGACAACGACTGCGAAGAGGAGGAGCACACCGCCCTGGTGCACAATATACAGATGCTTCAGGCTCAGCTGAACGCAGAACGAGGCCTTAGAGAGGCTGCAGAGCAGGAGGCCAAGACCCTGGCGCAAGAGGTCAGTGAGCTGGAGCCGCAGCTCTCTCTGTTGGAAGGCTACAAGTCCCGCCTGGCCGAGCTGGAGACTGAAGTAGAAGAACTAAGGCAGCAGTGGCACTCTAGTGCAGTCTCTCGGATACAAAACACCATTTTCCTTCCCTCGTGGGACGATGTGAGTGAGATGCTGCACGGGGAGAGAACACTGAGGCGCTGCAGCAGCGAGAGGCAGCTGCGAGAAGCTGGAGACAAGGAAAAGGGACTCAATAATGGAGACTCCACTAATGGCTACCGAAATTCACAGACGGGCCTATCCCTGCTCAACGAGGTGGATGCTCAGTACAATGCCCTGCAGATGAAATATGACAAGCTCCTACGCCGATCTAAAGACAGGTCGCGGTCGATGTGCGACAAGGCTGCGCAGACACCCACAGCAGGTCTGCACAAGGGTACAAGTCCAGCCAAACTCACAAGCTGCCATGGAGTCAGCAGTCAGGAGAGTGTGCAGGTGCCCGAATACAAAGTGATTTTCAATGAAATTTTTACTTGCATCCATAAGAGCAGAGAGGACATTGGGATGAACAGGGACAAGACAAGTTAATGCATGTTTATCCTCCATGGTGGCCCTCTCCAAAGCTCTTAGATCCGTCTTCCATAAAGATTGGCAAATCCCCAAGCAAGAATCAGTTATAATCAAGCAGTGCAGGGACAGTGTGTGTCCAAAGCATTGTCTAGGCTGTTTGTATTCAATAGCGTCATTAGACTTGGCAAATGTATCAATCGACTGTAACCATCTGCAGATTTAAATTAGGGGCCAAAAGTCTGAGGGCACTAATGAAAATGCTTGTTTGGATCTTTGTGGAGGATTCATGCTGCAACAGGAAAACACCCTAAAACACACCTCAAAGCTTTGCATCAACTACATGAAGACCAAATCAGATCAAGAGCGCAGACTGTCTTAGACCTACCCCATCATACTGTGCAAAAGTCTTAGGCCACCATTAGATTTTGCCTTTGTTTTAGCAATGGCGTAATGACCATATATAATTATTTCTCTGTCTCTTTATTAGAATACAACCAGAAAACACAGTATGCAGTATTAAAACTGGGGGGGGGGATCAGGCTAAATGGCTACAAGTATTTAGTTTGATCTCCCCTTACACTTGAGCAACAACAGCATCTGGCAGCTTCATCGGGATGCCAAGTTGACGCTTCTAAGTCTGAAGATGCTTGATTAAAAAAGTGTAGAAGCCAAGAAATCGTTTTTTGTGTGCGTTGGATCTGCCTGTTAAATCTGAGGTCTGTGAATGGCAGATCTTCACTTTGCTTGAATGTGTTCAATAAATTATATCATTGTGCGCAAGACATCTCCATTTTTGGAACAGGTAGAACTTTTTCCAAATAATTTTGATAAATGAAAGCCCTGGAGACACTTCCTGCCCAAGGGTTGATTTAGTTCTTACTCTCAGATCTCTCTCTCACACGCACACACACTTTTTAAACCAAATACATTAAGAACGAATATAGAAATTATGATTAAATATATTTATTAGTCAGTGTATAGCAGCAAATAACAACTGCAATGATATGCAATGCTTTGATTGCTGCATTTCTCGAACATGATCTAGGTCAAACCCAGTCCATACGTGGTGATGGCTCTCTGTGTATAGTACATGCGGAATGACTCGAGGACTGAACAGTATCTGCCGTCTAACCGCAACTAAGGGGTTTTAGCCAGAAAAGAAACAACAAGCCTGGAAATAATTCTGTAAAATATCAGTTTGTTTAACCGAAATATTAACCCTGAATAATTTGGAGGCACTTTCTCATGTCCTAAAAAGGTCTACAGATCCACTTATCGTTCTTCACTACTAAACAAAACACAATGCAAATCAGCCAGGACGCTGCATCGCCATATGAAGCAGGACAAACAACACTAATTAAATGCAGACTCCAGTGTCCTGTACTGCACACACTCCATAAGTGACAGCGTCCAGCTGCAGTGTCAAAAACAACCCTCATTCAAAACTCGTCCATCCACATACAGCACAGCTTGAGATGAAAAAGCTTATAATCCTCGGACCGTCCCAGCCCCAAACCTTATAACTCACAGCCCATGGGTCTGTACACATTAAATCATTTACAGGAACAGCTAATAAGAGTTATTTAATCATCTGCTTTCCACATCCACTGCAATAACAGGACTGTTTTTCAGTATCAGAGCTTTGGTTCAAATTCCCATTTTGAGAAAACAGCCAGGGCACAAAGTGCATAGTGTTAATGTAACGCTTTATGACACCATAAAGTTCTAAGTAAACAGAGCCCATGTGCTCGTTCTTCTCTTAAACGGTACTGTATGCTCTTCCTAAAATCATTTGGCGGGGGCAACAAACTCGTGGTTACGATCCCAGTCTGTTCCTAGTAGGCCAAAATAATTAGGACACTCTTCCAAACATTCTAAACATAATTCCAGTCCATCTTTATTTAGCAATGCCTAAACGTCTTGATTAGAAAATGGTAAATAAGGAGAAAAATAGGTTGTACTTTTCTTTGCATATACAGATTCCCGTTCATTATTTAACTAAACTTCCACAGCCCTTTTTACAAACTAGTTAAGACGCTCCACGAGCTCAGGTTTGGCGTATCGTGTCCGAAGGTAAATGAAAGCAAATGGAGCAGCAAGCGAACCTCTGTGTCCTTCAAAACTTGGCTTCTCCAGCTCAGGGCAGTAACTCATTTAACCATGTAGAGTTGTACTGCGCTTTGTTTTTTTTTTTTTATTGATTGAGGGTTCCTCCCTCCCATTATCACGACTGTACAGTTCCCTTCAAGTACCACATTCCTCCTAAACTGATGCAGCACTCCTAGAAGAGAGAGTATCAATGCAATTAGGAACGCATGGCCACACATGCTTATTATTAATTTATGATGTAATGCGTAGTGATACCTTAAGGAGTCTGTCCAGGTCAGTCTTGGTGAAGCCATCACCGAGCTCCTGGGAGAGTCGGCTCTGAATAACGTTCCTTCTTACCCGATAGTTCTTCATAAAGATCTCAAACAGGAGTTGTCGATGCTAGAGAAGAAAGACAAGCCGATTTTAACTGCTGTTATTAACAGAGTACGTGTTCGCTCAATTGGTATTTCTAAAGTGTCCCAGCATGTGCACATGTGTATGTGCCCTGTGAATGACTGGTACCATGTCCAGGATTGCTTCCCACCTCATGCTGACACATCATGATCTACTGACATTTTAGTGGAAAATCCCGGATGAGCCCCCAATTTGTTCACATAATACATAGCTATATATTAATCACTGCTGTTAAGTATTTCATGCCTTAAGTGAGGATTTTATTGTTATATATAATTGGCATGTTAAACATAGGCTGTTACGTGGCCCTGAATTGGATTTACCAGGTAAAGAAAATGGATGAACAAACAAGCAAGCTACAATGAGGTGCTCAGATAGTGCTGCGATCTAACATGCCACCCTACCATCACAGGGATCTAGGTTTGGGTCCCAGTCTTGCCTTCCAGTTGTAAACATGATAGGAGTCATGCGACATGATCAATAGGGGTCATGCAAAGGACTGGCGTCTCATCCAGGGCGCGACTAATCAGGTTTTTTCTAATCTAGTAGTGAACATGCACAACTGCAAAACTTGCAGACAGTTACCTTATCAAACGTTTCACCGCTCTCCCACAGACCAAAGACCTTCTGTTCGTCTGGACTAGCATTGCTCTGAGGAGGAAACTGAAGACCACAGACGATAATCACACAATTAAAAAGAGGTTAACACGTGAATGACATTTTTAAAGCATCCCGTTGACCACTAATCTCCAACCAGTTTTAACCTTATTAAGTGCATGTACAACTGAATTTCATCGACACTTGTGAGCCACATCTTTTACTCAAGCATTTAACTCCAGGATTAATGGAAAGCACATGTACAAACATTCAAAGAGTCCGCTCCACACCCAGTAAGGAGCTTAGTCTCCATGAATAGCTTTTATATTACACGAGTACTCCTGCCCTACCTGCTTCAACTAAATCCAAAGTAAAGGATTACGCCTTAGACTCGCACAAAGCAGGATTAGGCTAAATACTGTTTCCACAGCTGTTTAAAAAAATTAATACATAAATAAAAAGGTATTGTGGAAGTCTTCAAGACCTCCTTCAAATTCACAATGGCTTCGGGACGTTATGTCATTCTTAAAAACTGGACTCGATGTACTTTAAAAGGCACCACTGCTGCATTTTACTGCAAACAGAATCCTTCCCTTTTATAATCTCATTCACTTCAGGCTGACTGACCACACCCCGTTGCTATTTTATTTATTTGAATGTATTTTTCTTAATATTTTTATTTTCCTCTTCAAGTGTATTGCTTGCTACTCATTATCTTTAACATAAACATTAATAGTTGCATTTTTATGTGTTTGTGTGTGTGCGCCTGTGTGTGTATGTCCTGGGTTACAAGGTGGGTTAAAATAAACATTGTGAGGAATTTTGTTATTAATCATGTTCTTGTTCATTACTGATTGTGCCCATTTCATTTGTTTTAATGTGGATCAAATTCCTTTTATTTAAAAAAAAATAAAATAATGGTGCCAACAACTTGCTGAAGAAGAAAAAAAGAAGGCTGGAAAGCACTGGTCTAAGCTATTGTGGATCGCAGTCCAACCTAAAATATCGTGATAATAATTACCAGATCACTCTTGCCCATTATAAAAAACAAAAAATGACAGTGCGTTTGACAGAAAATGAAAGCAAGGAGTACAATTTCATGAATTTTAAGCTTGGGACTGTGGTAGCCTAGCGGTTAAGGTACTGGACTATGAACCAAAAGGTCTAGGGTTCAAATCCCACCTCTGCCAAGCTGCCACTGTTGGGTCCTTGAGCAAGACCCTTAACCCACAATTGCTTGGATTGTAAGACTGTATCAATTGTAAGTCGCTCTGGATAAGGTCATAGTTTGACCTTACAACAAACAATAATATTTTAGCTTGACCAGAACTTCACTTGTAGTTTTTTTTAGCTTTTAGCTTTCCATATAAATGAGTGAAAATGATTTATCCATCACGGTTTCACATCTATTTTAGTGTTGTACCCATAGAAACAACAAACTCCCGAAGCCAAGAGAATGAACAACTCCAACTATCTCTGACCATAATTAAATCACCCCCTGAGGTTCAGTTTGTTGCTTGCTCCAGGACCATTATATACTCACAGGCACTAGGATCTGTTTGCAGTGGCTGTGGAGGATGGTGTCCTGCAGCATGCGGTCTGTGACGTGGCCCAAGCGGCCGTGTCCCATCGGAAGGCTGGCCAAGTACAGGTTGAATAGTCGCTTGACCTCACTGAGGCACAGCACAAAATGTTTCTGGAAAGTGGTCCGTACAAAGTCCTGGAGCTCCGGGGTGGGGGTCTGTGCAGCCCCGTGCTCGTTGTGCGGGTCCGTGTTAAGGTCAGAAGTGGGATAACCGTTGAGTAAACCATTTGGGACAGAGCCGGAGGTGTCCATGGGCTCCTCGGGATCGCTCACAGGCTCTTCTTTGATTCGCACAGATGCATTCGGCACGTTGGGGGGCTTGGAGGAGGAGGAGATCTTCAGCCGTCGAGCGTCCAAGTCCTTCTGCAGAGAGGCTTGCTGCTCCCGGGCGGTCGCTCGAGCGGTCTTGACGCGCTGCTCTCCACTTATGTGGACAGGATCTGTAAAAAGCATGAAAGTGAAAGAGAAAAAAAAAAAAAGGTTGTATACACTGAAATAAGGTACATTACACTGAGTTTAAACAGTCAAGCTCTGGAAAAAATTAAAAGACAAAATAAAATCCACTCAATTTTCTTGAAATCAACATCCTTTTGAAAATAATGTATTTGCGTACCATGATTACATTTAACCGCCACAACTTAATTGTTTTTTCTTTAAGGGTTTAACAACGCTTTTTCCTGTAAAGGGTTTCAGGGGATCTGACTCCCATCTGCATCAAAGAGTGCAAGCCCTCAACAGGAAGCCAGTCCATCACAGGGCTAGGTAAGGGTTGCTCTTGCAGAACAAGGGATTCTAACCAGTGTCCCCAGATATCATCAGTTTTTTAACTGGGCCAAAATACTGCGATCAAATAATTACCCATTGGAGCGTCCTTTTTCTGCAGGAGGTCCTCCTTTGAGAAGTTGAAAACCTTTTCCAACCTGAAACACGTTACAATTAAACCACCTTCACAAACAGATACTACAAGTGATTTTGATAAACGAACAACGAGCCGAGCGTTACTTGTTCTGGATGCCCAGCCAGAGCATGTGCTGTCTCTGAGCCACGTCAGGGTGCTTCTTCACAAAGTCGTGGTCGGTTGGCAGCAGGAACTCCCAGCCTCTGTTTGCTCTGGGAACAGCCATCTGCTCCAAAAAGTCCTTCACATCCTCAGGGGGTAGCTATGGACACATCAGACTGTGCATGAGGCCGCTGCAGGGCTGACAGTGCATGTAGATTTCGGTCATACGAGCAATAACGCTTGTTTGCTTCAACGCAATGAGACAAACCTTTATGATAGCAGTAACTTCTTTCCTCATCAGGGATCGCTCGTGTGTGAATCTCCACATCTACAATGAAAAGGTAAAGCGGAACACTAATCATTCAGATTTACAGCATTTAGCAGACGCCCTTATCCAGACGTACAGTCTTACAATCCAAGCAATCTTGCTCAAGGAGCCAACGGTGGCAGAGGTGGGATTTGAACCCTCGACCTTCTGGTCCATAGTCCAGTACCTCAACCACAAGGCTACCACAGTCCCAATCTGGACTCTGAGCAGGTCAAAACATGAGCCTGATAGGCTGATTACCAACTAACGACTGACCTTATGAGATAAAAAAAAAAAAAGACAAACTATATTTTGAACATCCAACCATGTCAGTTTGAGTTTTAAATTAGCATTTCTTGAACATCTTTTCCCAATTTTATCGTTACGGACAAGAACACCAGGTAAGTGAATTACACTTATAATTCCACTGTAAAGATGATTTGTCACTTTGTTTAGTTTTGCTCAATAAAAAGTAGAATAAATTAAAAAAGGTTCAATAAAATGGTAAAAAGAAATTCCAGTGGAGAAGCAAAAGATATGTACATGTCCGTCAGGCTCAAAAATATTCTTGTTTACAAAAGGGCACTGCAGAAAAGTTTGGCAACTACTACAGTACCTGGAAATAAATTTGTTTCATATTATTTTTAGCCCCATCACCCCTTCCTAGCTCTATAATCACTAGCAGTTTGTGAATAAAATGTTCAAACTCACCACAAAGTCACGCCCCCTACAGAGCACCTCTGCGGGCACGCCGCTGTGTGGGCTGCAGGTGTTTTTGGGATACAAAACATCACTGAAAAACAATAAATGATAGGAATTTATTACACATCTGTCGCATCAAAAGGAACTTAAACCCAAGACCACAACGCATTCAAAACCATGAGGGAGTGAGAAACAGACCTCTTGACGACCCAGTTTCCCTGCACGAGCATCGCCACCTGCTGTATGCAGCGCAGAACTGCAGTGGAGTCCGTCCCCGAGGCGAGCAGTCCCATCAGATTGGCAAACGGCATGACCTTGACTGAACAAAACACAGAAATACATTCCAGGTCCTGAACTATGAGTGCTATCACGTAGGTGGCCTACGTTAATCTAGATCAGCAGGTCATACCATTCTTCATCAAGGTCTTGACCTGATCCCCAAGTGGCAGCGTACGGAGCTGGGCCATGGACAGCACATTGCTGGGGCCCACCGGCTTGACCCTACGAATGACCACAAATTAGCGATGCAGCAAAATCATAATTTATGGTATAGTTTTGTTATCAAAATTAAAACACTGAGGTGAGGCTTCTGCTCTGTTTCAGTAATGATATCAATTATTAGAGGTTTCAAACATAATCTTGAGTGACGAGACACATGCAGGCCCTAGTGAGCAAGTTCTTGCCAAACTCAAGTGCTCTTACACACCAAAGGTTCTGTGTGCTTGGCATTTTTCTGGTCTGCAAATCTCCATCAAAGATAATATTTAGACAGCATACAATACTTTCCAAGTGTGCAGAGTTCAAGCCTTTGTTGCTTAAGCTCTATTCGTTTTCAGGTCAAAACTAAAAGCACAATTTTTGGCCACACATTCTTGGTGCCCACATTTCTTCCACAAATAATTAAAAGACTATTAAGAGTAGGAAGTATGCATTTTTAGGCAGAAGACCTTCTACTTACACCTTCTCTTCAGTCACTGGAGGCATGAGCATGGCCAGGTATTCACTGGAGAAATAAAATTATGACCATTAAAGTCCATTAAATAATTACATACATACATACATACATACATACAATAGCCAAACCTAAAAATGCTAAATATTAAGCTTTTAATTGTTATAAATGTTTACGTTACAAATCACTGGGCAGAAAATTAGTTGTAGAAGAAAACACACAACTGAGACCTGTATCACAATTACATTTACAGCATTTAGCAGACGCCCTTATCCAGAGCGACTTACAATTGATACAATCTTACAATCCAAGCAACTGTGAGTTAAGGGTCTTGCTCAAGGACCCAACAGTGGCAGCTTGGCAGAGGTGGGATTTGAACCCTGGACCTTCTGATCCATAGTCCAATACTTTAACCACTAGGCTACCACAGTCCCACACAATTTGCTGGTTGGTTATTGCTACGGTAAACGTCCAAGTGTTTAAAATCTTCAAAAACATCTTTTTTTTTTCTTTTATTAGTTGGTAATCTGCCACAATCAATTAGACTCATGTCCAGATATGAACCCTATATAGAGTCTTTGGTCTCAAATTAAATCCCAACTGGGAAACATTTTTTTCACCTAAGCATCAACTGTTTGAAGTCTGAAATGGAACAACACTGATTTTGGTATTTTGGGTTTCGTCCATTTTTTGCCCAGGTGTGTACAGTCTAGGGTAAAGCCTCCCAAAGTCTGAGGACTGAACTGGCCAAATCGTGCAGATGTGAATCTGAAGATTTGACCAGTAAAAGATACTGGATAATAAACGTTCATTACGTGCACACTACACTACCTATCTAGCGCAAGTACAGAAACAGAGAAGCAAATCTCAGACTAACAAATGTGGAAATAGGATTTTTCAACAAGAAATACTTAAGGTATTCATATTAGGGCTGCCAGATGATTAAAATACTCAATCGAGTTCTTCTTCTTCTTCTTTCGGCTTCTCCCTTTATCTGGGGTCACCACAGCGAGTTAAACGTTTCCACCTCACCCTGTCCTCCACGTCCTCTACTCTCACCCCAACTCCCTGCATATCTTCATTCACCACAACCAAATAACTCCTCTTTGGTCTTCCTCTCCGTCTCTTGCCTGGCAGCTCCATCACCAACATCCTCCTACCAATATATCCACTATCCCTCCTCTGCACATGTCCAAACCATCTCAGTCTTCCCTCTCGAATTTTGTCTCCCAATTTTCCAACCTGTGCTGTCCCTCTGATGATCTCATTCCTATTTTCATGAATTAATCAAATAATGAATAAACACTTCACACTCGTGTGCTCACCTTGGTGTTTTCACAAGCTCCGTGTTTTCTGTCGTATCCATGGCCTGGCAGTAAAGATACTGACGTTCATGTTCCGAGCGACTGTCCTACAAAACAACCACGAGCAGAAACATAGCCCTCAGTTATACAGCTACTTAACTAAAACTAATCTAAATCTAATCTATTCCTGAGCGATCACAACTACCTTTAAGCCGTGGTAGTGTAAATGGACCCACGGTTCTTCAGCTTGTTTCTTCTGCAGGAACTCATATGACTGGATGCGCCGTTGACGGGCCTGTTCAGACTCCGGTCTGGAAAACCTAACCTGGATAAAAGAGACACAGCACATAAACTTCAAGCATGGACATGTTTTCCCAGGTTATTAATTAATTGAAAGAGTTATTAAGACATTAGAATTATTAAAATGTGATTGATAACGTAGATAAAACTCTTACGGTGATCTGCTTGACGTCATCCTCTGCCTCATCCTGAGAGGAGTCTCCAGCTGAAGCAGAAAAAATAAATAAAAAGACATATATAAATAATAAACGCACAAGTGTTTTCCTTTCTCCAAACATAACAGTTTTCTTTTAAACCAAAAAGTTCTATTTCGGTCTCATACATCCACAAAACATTCTTCTAATAGCCTTCTGGTTTGTCCATGTGATCTTTAGCAAACTGCAGATGAGCAGCAATGTTCTTTTTGGAGAGCAGTGGCTTTCTCTTTCCAACCCTGCCATGCACACCATTGTTGTTCAGTGTTCTTCTGATGGTGGACTCATGAACATTAGCATTAGCCAATGAGAGAGAGGCCTTCAGCTGCTTAGAAGTTACCCTGGGGTCCTTTTTGACCTCACCAACTATTACACTCCTTGCTTTTGGAGTGATCTGGGGAGGGTAACCATGGTCTTGGATTTCCTCCATTTGTACACAATCTGTCTGGCTGTGGATTGTTGGAGTCCAAACTCTTTAGAGATGGTTTTGTAACCTTTTCCAGCCTGCTGAGCATCAACAACTCTGTCTGAGATCCTCAGAAATCTCCTTTGTTCGTGCCATGATACACTTCCATAAACATGTTGTGAAGAGCAGACTTTGATAGATCCCTGTTCTTTAAATAAAACAGGGTGCCCACTCACACCTGATTGTCATCCCATTGACTGAAAACACCTGACACACCTTTGCCACTCACTAATATGTAATATTGGATAATTATCCACAGTAAATAAATGACCAAGTATAATATTTTTGTCTCATTTGTTTAACTGGGTTCTCTGTCTACTTTTAGGACTTGTGTGAAAACCTGCTGATGTTTTAGGTCATATTTATGCAGAAATATAGAAAATTCTAAGGAGTTCACAAACTTTCAAGCACCACTGTATATCTATATAAATAGGTGCGTGTGTGTATATGTTTTTTTTTACTTTTTAAATACAGACTCTACTCCTACCATTTACTTTACATTTACCATACAGATCTCAACAATGTTCCTTCAAGAAAAAAATCCATCAGAGTGATTTTCCTTACCTTCATTCGCTGCTTCTCTCTCCTTATGTTTACTGTCAGCTTTATCCAGATATGAGAAGCTGGGCCTCATCTGAAGAATCCCCTGCAGTGGCGTGAGGTGAAGCTCTCCTGTCAGAACAACATCAGATGGACATTACGTTCTTCTGCTCAGCACAATCTGACGCCTTAACATAAACCGATAATTACCTTTACGAAACACCGCAGCAGCGTAGCGACTGGTATTTGTAGTCGCTTGAATAGACGAGAACGTCTGCTTGTCCATCATTTTGCTTTAGGAAAGAAAAGAAACCTAAGCTCATCCTCAGCTACTAATCATCAAGGCTTAGAAAAGAGAAAACATAAAATAAAGAGGTTACAAACATGGAGTAAGTGCTGGAGTCTTCCAGTGACGTGCCGTCCACGTTAAGGGCGATCTGCTCCCCTTTGCTGCGGCAGTAATTTGGGCTCATGGTGTTGATGGCCACCTCAAGTTCAACCTGCACACATCAGGAACACAGAGTTATTCCAACTCCCACTATACTCAAAAACCCAACAGGGAACTAACCCCAGGTGGAAATATAAGTGAGGAGCAAGACACAGTGCATTCTGTGTCTTTATTAGGAACATGCAATTATTTAATCAACCAATCATGTGGCAGCAGTGCAATGCATGAAACCATGCAAAGACATCCAGAAGATCCAGATAACATACCATCAGAATGGTGAAAAACCATGGCTTGACTGTTGGTTCCAGTATTTATTTAACTGCTGGTCTCAAGATTTTACTCAGAATAACTCAATTTTTTTAAATAATCCAGTGAGCGGCAGCTCTGAGGAGCAAAATCAACTGGGAATGGCCAGATTAATTCATATAACCACTCTGCACAATTATGATGAGCAGAAAGTGTTCGGTGTGTTTGTGTATATAGTTAAAGAGTATAAGTGTTAGTGAGTGAGTATAAGAACAAGGTAGCAACTTTCCCATAGGAAATAAGACAAACAGGAGTCCCACTCTCCGAAAATTCATTATCAGACATATTTTACAGAACAAGGTTTGAAGATAAGGAGAAAGACAAAATAAAAATAAAATAGCAAACTCACCTTTTGCTGCTTGGGTTTAATTTTGGCTGATAAATGAGAAACATCATCATAGGTCATAATGGCAGGGCGCACTGGATACTGCAACAAAATGAAAAAGTCTACATTTCAAACGGCTCTTATCTTAAAACCAACCGACAAACTAAAAAGATGCCGTACGCTTTAGCCGTGTTGCTTACCTGAAACAGATAGAGCTTCTCTGCAAGACTTTTAGCCAGGTACACGTCGATCTATCGGCAGAAATCACAGAAAGAAGCAAAGCTCGCACTCATGATAGTCAAACATTTAATCTCAACTAGGACAAAGCGTAGCGTCACACACAAACACACCTCTTGTATAATGGGGTCATCGTCCTCTCCACTCGCCATCGTCAAAGAGGAACGAAGCTTTCCCTCAGGCCTTCTGAGTCCAAACCCAAGATGACAGACGTGCTGAGACTCTCGGAGCACAGCATGCGAATGCTTCAGGCAAAAACACAATCATCAGCATTACTACAGCACTCGCAATCAATTTAAAGCCAACAGTACATTTTGATTTCCTTCCCTAGCAGGTTTGGTTTGGTTTTGGGGATTTTACTGCCACTTATATACATATTTTTGGCCATTTATGGCATACTCATGGTTACATTACCTCCATTGGAGCAGAAGGAAAGCTATCTTTAATTAAACAGTGAAAGAGAATCCACAATGTACATCATATTAAGTGTTTTACGTTTAAGTGCAGTAGAAAGTTCAGGATTTTCTTGCGTGATTTCTTTCGAAAAGGTATTTTATGATCATTTCTTGATAG
Organism: Ancistrus triradiatus; assembly: GCA_025084515.1. Lineage (NCBI taxonomy): Eukaryota > Metazoa > Chordata > Actinopteri > Siluriformes > Loricariidae > Ancistrus > Ancistrus triradiatus. Next base: position 47,040 of record JAJAGP010000994.1, read on the forward strand.
TAGGATTGTCTTCTTGATTAGGATGTGTTTTATTGTTATGGGAGAATTGATATTTTGATGTGCTGTCTCCTGTGAGTAAATGGCTGTGTGTTTAGCTCAAGTGACCATTACAACACCTTGAGTAGGGTGTGTCTGTGGTACCCTAGGGACTGTGATAGCCTAGCGAGTAAGGTACTGGACTATGGACCAGAAGGTCCAGGGTTCAAATCCCACTTCTGCCAAGCTGCCACCTTTGGGTTCTTGAGTTAGGCCCTTAACCCACAATTATTTTGGATTGTAAAGTTGTAAGTCGCTCTAGGTAAGTAAATATGAGAGCAAGCTGATTTATTTCGGCACACACGGACCTACAAACGTGCAAACTGAAGCCGTGCCCAACCCAGTGAACACAGTTCAACAATAAACACGCCGGTTTGCAAACGTAGCTTTAGCAGATTAAATATGTTTGTTTAAATAAAAAGAAGACCATTGTTAAAGCTTTAATTATCCCTGGAAATTAAAATAATGTAGTCAGAGACTCATTACACCATCCCATACTTATAAAAGTCGGGTATAAAAACGTATATGAAATGCTTTGTTAGGTGTAAAGCTAACTGTAGCACTAGCCGCAACGTACATAATGTTGGACAAAATACCTGGGTTTATTGAACGCTGCATTACACGTACAATCAATGCTTTGCATGTGACACGTTAAAGGTACAATTAAAAGGGTCGCTTACGCTTTAACAGTACCCGTTTCAGATTAACAGATTATTAATGAGCGGAATCGTGATTTGAGGCTTCAGTTTTAAACCTGTCCGTAATGTCAATTCTCTATGTTTGTCACAGTATAGAAGCATACACTTGAACCTTTATGCTACCTTTAAAAAAATCACTACAAATAAATAAAATCACTAAAACAACATGTCCAGGCCCAGTGATTACTAAACTAGTTCAACAATTACCATTAGCTTGCATGACCATTCTGACCTGTAATTAATGAAACAAGCTGTCCTCTTCTTTATGGAAGTATAATGAAGTGCATCAGCGCTGCTATTCCAGGGTAATGAAGTTAAGGACTGACAGTGGAAGAAGCTCCACCATGTTGCTGACTCCTGCTTCCTGCAAGTCAGACACGTGGGGAGAAGAACGAGCTCGGGTCCGTGAAGTTGACGTCATGCCGCTTTGCGTGTCGGGGCAAGGCGCCATGTTCGACTGAGCCCCGCTGTTATGTCGGTTTGTCATACTGTGTCAAAATGTTCTATGGTATATACACGATGTGGACAAAAGTATTGGGACACACGTCTTAACCCCTGAATACAAGTGTTTCATTCAAGTCCCATTAGCACATGTGTCCCATGTAGCACAACCAAGCACCTAGCCATTCAGTCTGTCCTTACAGACTTCTGTGAATGAATGAGGCACTGAATTTGATTGTAGTACAAGTCAGCAATAAGTCAGTTTGTGAAAGTTCTATCCTCCTAGATATTCCACCATCACCATCTGTGAGTGAAATTATTGAAAAGTCGAAGCATTTAGGAATCACAACATCTCAGTTGTGAAGTGTCAGACCATGGAAAGTTACATTTGCAGACGCCCTTATCCAGAGCGACTTACAAGTTATACAATCTTACAATCCAAGCAATTGTGGGTTAAGGGTCTTGCTCAAGGACCCAACAGTGGCAGCTTGGCAGAGGTGGGATTTGAACCCTGGACCTTCTGGTCCATAGTCCAGTACCTTACCCGCTAGGCTGCCACAGTTACAGACAGGGGTTTCCAAGTGTTGAGGCTCACGGTGCATAAAAGTAACCAACGTTCTGCTGACCCAATAACTGCAGAGTTGCGAACCTCCTCTGGCATTAACATCAGCACAAACACTGCACATCAGGAGCTGAGCATGGGTTTCCATGGGTGCATGCATGCAAGCCTTACCTAATCAAGCACCAAGAAAGTGCCAGATGGAGGGGTGTAAAACATACCACCATTTGGATTCTGGAGCAGTGGAAACATGTTCTGTAGGTTGACTAAGCACGCTTCTCTATCTGGCAGTCTGTTGGATGAGTCTGCATTTGGCGAATGCCAGGAGAACGTCACCGGCCTGACTGCATTGTGCCAACGGTAAAGTTTGGTGGAGGAGGGATAATGCAGTGAGGTTGTTTTTCAGGGGTTGGCCTAGCCCCCTTAGTTTAGTTAAAGGGAAACCTTAATGCTTTAGCAATTCAGACATCTTGGCAATTGTATGGGTACACCTTTGTAGGAACAGTTTGGAGAAGGCCCTTTGTGGCTTGACTGGTCATGACTGTGGCCCAGCGCACCAAGCAAAGTCCACAAAGTCATGGTCCATTGAGACTGGTGTGAAAGAACTTAAATGGCCCACACAAAGCCCTGATCTCAACCCCATCAAACACCTTTGGGATGAACTAGAATGGAGATTATGAGCCAGGCCCTCTTGTCCAACATCAATGTCTGATCTCACAAATGCTCTTCTGGATGAATGGGCAACAATTCCCACAGACACAGTCCAAAATCTCGTAGAAAACTTTCCAAAACAATGGAAGCTGTTATAGGTGTAAATTGCAACCAACTTCATATTAATGCCTATGTATTTAGAATGGGACATCATAAAAGCTCCTGTAGATGTAATTTTGAAGTGTCCCAATATTTTGTTCATATAGTGTATGTAGAGGTTTTATATATCAAGAGGCAGACGATTTCAATATGAATAGTAATATATGTTCACACTTCTGATTGGCCAGGTTTAAAATAACTTACATTTGAAGATCATGTCTCTCCTTTTAGCATCACATCTTTTCCTGAAATAAAAACCCATCTTGATTTTGTTTATATTTTATAATGATATTGTTGGAACATGAACTATTCAGATAAACTGTTGGTATTCTGAGCTTTATTCTGATTGGCTGCTGTGGCAATTTTTCTAATTTTGTAGATGGAGTTCTGAGGTGCATTCTGATTGGCTGGAGAGGCTTTCTGGTGGATAGAAATTTGAGCTTCATTGTAATTGAGTGCAGTGGCAATTCTGATTTGTTGATGGATTTCTGAGGTGCATTCTGATTGGCTGAAGTGGGAATTGGCTCCACACTGCAGTCAGTCCGAATAAACCTCTGAATACCATCAACCAATCAGAACCCTCACCACTGAGCCAATTCGAATGCACCTCAGATTGCCATCAACCAATGAGAAGACACTGCAGGCAAATCACTGCTGTAGATGTCAGCAACATTATTATTATTATTATTATTATTATTATTATTGTTATGTTGTGTATTGTGTAGTCCGTAAAATTTCTACATACTATTTATAGGAACACTTCACACGTACAGTACATATTTAGCCAGTTGTATTTTAATGCACTTTTTGCCTCCATTAATAAAGATCAAAGCTGTTCAGTAAGAAGTCACACCAATGTAGAGTAGAAACAGCCGAGCCAGCATCGTTATTAACTCATGAAATCAAAAGAGCAATAGCGCAATGGCAGCAGTATCATTCAGCCTCACCTCTTCCATCTTAAGGTTGGAAAAGATATAACACAACATCATCCAGCTCGAACGGAAAATATCAAATAAAATCATAGATCAAGCTTTGTAAAATACAAAAAAAGTAATTAAAATTTAAGATTTTACAGTGTGCTATTACTGTATCATCACTCCACAATGTTTTTACCCAAAGCAGACCCAAGTGATATTCCTGCCATTGCTATGATTGCATTATGGGAGAAAAGTTTTAGAACACCCAACTTTTTCAGTTTTATTGATATTTCTGCAGTTCATTGTATCAAGAAGTCAAGGAACCACCAACCCACCATAACCAGTTTGGTTACCTAAACTGTTTTTATCTCTTTAATTTACTGCTTAAATTTTTACTGTCTGAAGTTATTCACTGGACAGTACTACTATTGAAAGAATGGGGGTGTTCTAAATTTTTTACCAGTAATTTACAGACAACAGTTTGGACCCTCCTGGTCATGACACGTTTTTTAGATTTTCTAAATGAAATATTTCTGCACATTTTAGTGTATACATTCAGACCATATCAATATCTGTATTGTGCAAAAGTTTGGGCATCAAAGAAACATCACGTTTATCTCTTTACAGCTTTTTCATTTAGAAAATGATCTAAGCATGTACATTGACCAGGGGTGCTCAAAGTCTTACAAAAGACCATACAATAAAAGTGACCAGTGGTGCAATTCCAACAATCCACTCAATTTCCTGTGATGTTTTCACCTTGTTTTTTGGAGGGTCCCTAGAGAACAGGTGCTGGAGCCAGGGCAACCCTGAATGGGGCTGTGCCACCTAAGTGCCATTGTAATGAATGTCATCATTCCGTTTTTTCACCCATGGAGTTTGATCTTCCTTAAGGCCTTCCCTCCCTCGGCGGCACCATTGATAATTTATTCCCATCATTATCATAGATTATAATTCTATTGCATTTATTTTTCTATTTCCACACATTTTTAATCTGACCACCATACTCTGAACTTAATTAACTTGTTAAAGGTTTATTAAAACAAATATATAAAGTTGACCAATTAGAAAATGTTTCCTTCACACAGTACTTAGCTAAAAGTGTCCAAATGACAGTATCTGACTACCTCAGCTTTTACTTTACTTTGTTACTAATTCTTCTTAGAGGAACAGTTAAAAAATTAGGTCGCAAAGTCTACAAAGTGTGTGCATGCTTTCGAAGAGCTTCATCATGTATAAAACAAACAGAAATCACAGCATTACTGAAAGACGCTGTTAAAGAGCTTGTAAACATATCCCGAGTCCAGAGAGAAGCGCAAACGTTAACAGTCTTGGGAGAGAGAATGTTTTGTTTACTCCTCCATCGCAGACCAGGCCTCCTCAGCCTTCATGTAGTACTGATTAGCCAGTCTGCCCTTCATCGCTTCTATGGCGGCATCAGCAGCCGCAGTATAGAGATCACCTGCAGAGAAAGAACAATATGGGTGCTGGAGAAAGCCAGACGCCAGTTATATTACCAGAGGTGACTTGTAGGTCCCTAAAGAAAGGATTCAATCCTTCAAGAATTCTCCTCTTCACATAGTCTTAGAAGTAGCGTTCTTCCAGTGTCTTTCAGGATTGTGCGGCAATTACAAACACACAAAAACCTCTATTTCACATAGTGTTTAATGTGTACCTGCTCGCTGAGGGTCTACACCAAGGCCGAAACTTCCCTCTTGGTACAGCTCAGCCTCTCGAGCCAGGAGGAGGTAGCGTGGTTCATCCTGCATGCCATCAAACTCTCCACCCTCATCATAATCAGTCATGTTAAGGACGCAGTCATACCAGCGCACCGCTTCCTTCCAGTCTTTCGTGCTATATAGGGTATATTCAAATAAAAAATAAAAATAACAAAACCTAATACAAGCACATTTTAAGTGAATATACTGGTTTACAGCTTTAGAGATCTCCTCTTGTATTCTGTATTACAGAAAATGTTTAAGAGGCTTTGCTAGAATAAAACTATTGATAAATCATACTGGGATTTGAAATCTTAATCATAAGAGGCATGTGTACCGATGCGGTGGCAGGTTAAGGCCGGTGTCGAATGCTCTGGCGACTAAGATCATACTGGGTCTGTCTCCAGCCTCAGCAGCCAGGAGTAAGAGATCAAAACCTTTCCTCCTGTTCTCCTCATTGTCCTGATGTCATGTGGGAGCAAAGAACAAAGCGTAAAAAGTTACATTTGCATTACATTTACAGCATTTAGCAGACGCCCTTATCCAGAGCGACTTACAATTGATACAGTCTTACAATCCAAGCAATTGTGGTTAAAGGCCTTGCTCAAGAACCCAACAGTGTCAGCTTGGCAGAGGTGGGATTTGAACCCTGGACCTTTTGGTCCATAGTCCAGTACCTTAACCGCTAGGCTATCACAGTCCCCATTAGTTACTAATGTTGATCCGGTTTCAACTGCAGTAAAATAGAAATTCGAAAGCGAACCCAACATTTGAGCTGAACACGAAGCTGAAAATGAAAGGTTGGTTTAACTTTGTGTTTTAATCTGTGACACACAATATATTTTTATTATTCATATTTTTGCAGGTCAGGGCAACCCTGATATGAACTATGCCAATTCACTGGCCCGGGGCAACATCCAAGCACCACTGACAATTATTATTATCATTCTTATCAATTATTATTGTAATGTAATATATGCATTTGTATGTTTAATATTTAATTTCAGGTCAGCGCCATAGAACGTCCATCCGATCAACATTCTCTTTAACGACTGAGGTCTTAAGAATTATAACAGGACATAAAAAGCTGTCTTATATACAACTAATTGACGTATGAATGACAGAAAACTAGTACGATCAAACCCTTGGGACACCTGCAGAGAGAATCTCAGTCTCGAAGGCAGAAAACAACCTGGTAACCTTCCTTTCTTTTTGTCATCAGTGTTTCAAATTTTACAAAAGATAAGACTTACTGCATTGCATTATACAGCACTGTACTCTACTAAATGTTTTCATATTGTGTTTTAAGTAATATTATGGTTTAAAAGAAAACACTATGTGCAAAGTATCTAAACTACTGTGTGACAATACACGTCTACTTCGTTCTCCAAAATGTTCTGCCTCCCTAGTTCTAATATAAGATCAAAAAACAAACGGTACCTCCAGTTCAATCTCAGGTAGAATGTGATGGGGCAGCTGCAGGTAACACTGGCCGAGTGCTACAATAGCCTCCAGCTCTCCACACATAGCAGCTCTCTCCAGATGATACACTGCAGAATCCTGATCCCACGGTGCGTCTTTCTCACAGAACCGACCTCCCTCGTGGTACCGGACCATAGCTAGATGTACCTGAAGATGCACAAGCAGGATTTAATACAGACATCCTGTAATTTGAGTGGCTCAGTAGAGGCTTTTTAATTGAATGATTGAGTCCTTTTTTTCTTTCCTGCGAGTCCATACAGTATGTTGGGTGTTGTTTGTATCCAAGGCAGATTTTTAACTATCATTAATATGGTCTTAAGGCCCCTGTAATGTAAATATAAAGGGTATTTTCACGAGGCAACTGTGTGTAAACGTAATGTTTTGTAATGAATGGAAATCCAAGCTGTAACACTTAAGATGATGGTTTGAGGTTTGACGGAAGGCCGATAGACACTAAGCTATTATGAACAACAGGGAAGATCAGCCGGATAAAACAGAGACTATACGAGTGAATGTAAACCAGTTTATGTAGTTATAGCAGTAGTACTTAGACAAACGCCTCACAAAACGCCTCACCTCGGTTGCTTGGTGTCCTAAAATATTGCGACTACTACCCAGAGTGCAAGGGACCGTGACGTAGTTGCCCACTCTCTATTAGAACAGGCTCTAGTCCAAATTTGAGTGAGGGCTTAACAAAAAAAAAACACCAGGGTTGCCAGATCTACCAAGAAATCCCACCTGCAACCCGAAACTACCAATATTTGTAAAACATCTTCATGGAAAATTAATCCCAAATTAAGCTAAGAATAAGCAGACCTGGCAACCCTGACACGCACAACAAGCATCTTTATCTCCCGCTCCCTGGACTGGCTGTTGAGGTGATCTGGTGGTCTAAACTCTGGTTGACTGTCCAGAGTTAAAAGACAGATTTGTATTTCCTATTATGACTCATTATAATTGTTAAGCCCTCGGTCACTAAATGGCGCTTACCTGCATTATGTGCACACATGACCGTCAGATAGGAACTGAAAAAGAGTACCTTGCCCAGAATCGATCTGCCGATCTTCCTTTCAAGAAACTGGTTATTTAGCCGTTCCACCTCGACTGCCACACAGGAGGGTCTGTGAACGTGGGCACGTGAAGAATGGAAGAAACTCCACTTCTCCTCGGTCAGCTAATGGATAGAGAACAGAAATGTTTAACAATACTGTACAGAGTCTATAAACAACGGACCCGGATTCATTCCTGTACAATAAATCAAAGTCGTGCCATGTGCTCGTCTTAGATGCTTATTAAAGTTACATTACATTGCAAACAAACGGCGGCAAGGTCATAAAACATTTATGCAAAGTGTGCTACATACAGAGCTCTTGTTAAATGTGAATAAAACGTGGACTCTAATGAATTACATTTAAAATCTTCGGCATTAAAATATTTTTACTATCATGATTAAATGGGTATTCAGATGGCACAGTGGTCCTAACACTAGCCCACGACATGCAGACATGACTGGGTAGTCAGGAAGCTGCAACAGCACCCCCTGCTGGCCATGAGTTGGACTGGCGCCCTGTCAAATACAGGCCAAAACAACGTATCTAACATAAACAGAAAGCTAAATGCAGTGGTGATGCACTAGTAAGTGTCATAACTGAATCAAAATGCAAACGTTTCTGCTTTAATAGAAATAAATCCACTTACAACCTTTCATGCAGCACAACAAAATCTTTCTGATCTCACTGAATTAAAACAATCAGGTAACACAGGTACACAATTTGAAAGCAATTCTCTGTCAGCATGCACCGGAGCACCAAAGCACCAAACCAAAGCTAAAGGCTTTACATTTTCAGAAAGTTTACAAAAGATTTCACCAATAGTGCACAACACAGAAGGCAAGACTAAATCTGGTACATGCATGAAATCACCGTCTGAGATTGAGCTTGGGTTATAGTAATGGAGAACTCTCTGGCATTGAACACCACTTTCTGTTGAGGAAGGTGAAATGAAGGTGAGATGGAGGAACTAGAGATGAGTGGTAAACAGTGAGGTGAGAGAAAGGTGAGGGGATGGAAGCATGCAGGATTACTTGATTATGTTCAGGATCATGATCAGAGTGGGAGCTACATTAGTAAATATATTTACCCGCCGGACACTGTCTTCATCCGATTCAGAGTAATGTCTGCTGTAGCTGACCCGAGCCTATACAGGTAACGATAAAACCTGTCACCACTGAATATATAAACAGTAAAGCTACTAGAGATGCACCAGTACTGCAGCTGCTGTAAATGTTCGGTCAAAAAACAAAAAAGACTTTTGAATAACAAGCAAACTGGGCCACAGGGTTTGCTGGGTTGGGGGTTTGTGAGGGAGTCAAAGTCTTAACACTATAACATTGTTTTAGTGGTAACAAAAATTAGAAGCTTATTAACAATGCAATTTGTTTCCTACACTACTGAGATCTGGTCATTGTTTCATGTCCAGTATCACCTCCTTGGCAAATGAAAATCATTTTCATCCAATCATTCACACTCTTATTGTTTCTCTTTAGCCCACTGTAACCTCGTTTTCTTCTTTTTAGGTGTTAGGTTTTCATTTGGCTTTTCTATATGCAAATCCCATTTCATTTAGCCGATTTCTTTTAGAGCTGCCCCAAACATTGACTCCTGTTTCCGTCCATCTGTTTTTCTTATGCATTTACTATTTTCAGGGCACACTACTTTACGTTTTCCATTCTGATGCTCTGATGTCTTGCTTGGTCTAATCGTATGATTTTCTTTTGGTTATAATTGCACCAAAGTTTTAGAAAAATCAGAACGGAAACAACCAACATGTTTTGCCACACTGTGTTGGATTTCCTTCTTGAAGAAGATTTCCATTGTTTCAACTGACAACTCTGGTTTTCTATCAGTTGGGTTCAAATGCACTCCCTTTTATCTGCAGTCGAATTACATTTTTGACTTGTGCCTCTATTAGAAATGAATTAACATAATATAACAGAATTATTTCCTCTTCTTGATCTGGGAAAAATGGCATTTATTAAAATAATTGTATTTGTTTGAGGTATGGTTCCCAAAGCTGGCATCTTCAGCTTTTAAATAGAGTTTGGCTGGGTGAACATCCCGAGGGTGGTGATTCCAGTTTTTGCCAGGGGTAGTACACAAGCAATCTGTAATCACTGATGATGAGGTAACCATATTTTCAAAAACACAAACAAATCGAACAAACCTTTCGGTTTAACATTTCGGTACATAAAATTTCTTTTGTCGGTGCATCACTCAAACATATCGATGTTGACCAGGTGAAGAAAACCATAAAATACCCTTTCATTATGTTCGCCTGGGTCTCCCTCACTGCGCTTCTCACTTGGGTAACCGCTGTCTCCTCCATTCTCAGAGTCCTGGGAATAGAAATTTATTTTGGATCCATTTTATACTTTCAACTGCAAAAAGTGACTTCACTGACAAATGTGCAACGACGCCCCAACCTTATGATCCATGCTGTTTCTGTACATGTCGTTTACATCATTCATGGGTGACCAACCTGCAAAAAAGTACCACAGCATTAACAATGTAGCCACGTAGTGTAACAATGCAGTAGGTGGTATGTTAGTGCAGAGCTATTAGTCAGTGGGGACCAGATTTCTTCTTTTTTATATATATATTTAGCTGGTTGGGCAGCAGTCACTAAAACAGCCCTGATCAAAGTATAACAAGACAGATATACCTTATATAATATAGCCTAACGACACAATTGCACTACAACACAAAGAGAAGCTTTACCCAATGGGGAACGTCCAGAAAAGATGCCATGGGTAAGGGGGGAACAGGGAACGGAGTCTGAGTCACTGACAGTTTCATCGGCTGACGAGGTCTCCGAAAGGCGAGACATGAGAGGCGGCATCCGGCTGAGGGACGTGGTCCGGACCCTGTTAGAGCCACAGTGTTCCTCAGAGCCACGGAGCATGGTCTTAGCCGACTGCTAATCAGAAAGAAAACAGCACTTTGTAAATACATAAAAGATTACGTGGCTCAGGGAAGCATTTTCCTTGCCACTGTTACCAAAGCAAAGCATCAGTTTATTCAGGACATGGTCGTTAGGGGTTGGGGTTAGATATGGGACCTTGGGGCAGTACAACTAGGTGCAGGTGGAGGTATACTCTGAACAGAGAGCCAGCCCATCACTGCGTTCCATAAACCAACCACCCAACCCACCAAAATTCAAACCCAGGCACTCAAGAACATTTTCAGCAGCTGGCTAACACTAGATGAGGACGGACAACAGTACATCTTCCTCCCAATGCAACAGCGGCCCCTGTTGGCCATTAAAGGTCCTGGCCGAGGGCAGATTGATCGCAGCAAGAGTCGCACACTCCTCAGTGCGTGCTTGATCAGATGGCCATGTGATCTACATAGGAACTCGGCAGAGGGCGCCACATACGTGATGGGGAATAATCTTGTTTTCTGGTCTCACCCAGAGGAAACTGGTTTCTAAACATGGTTCCTCTTAACAGACCCAAATGTAGAAAGGTCAGTACAGGTCAGATTGTACCATCAATCACTTGAGTGCTCGGCTGAAACAACAAGGCAAGGAGCTATGAACTGGCAGATAAAACAATCAGACATGACTAACCAGAAGCTTGTTGGTGCAGTCCAGCTGAGCACTTTCTGCAGGGGACAAGTCGAAAGGCGTGAGTCCCATACTCTTGCAGATCTTATTACACAGGTGAGAGTGGAAGAACAGAGCCATGCCTCGTACACCTAGCAAAACAAAGTTCCCGACATACAGTTTAAAATGAAGGTGCAGGCTTATTCAATTCATTACGGTATAGTCTGAATATCTAGCATGCGTGTTTGTGCAAGGAATTCAAAGATGCAGATATGTACCCAAATTGCCATCACCAAAATCAGTGCCCTTCTCCGTGTGGATCTGAGGGTCTGTGTAGAGGTCTCCAACACCCTGAATGTCCACGACTATCAGCTGGTGACCGGAGCGCTCAAAGGTGAAGTGACTGAAGGCCTAAGACCGCAGAGGCCACGTGTCAGCACCAGCTTGTGGTATTGTGAACTACAGATCAGTCTGTGAATCCCGGGACAATACCTGAGGCGTAAGTCGAATGTTATCATCCTTCACAAAGCCAGAGTTGGAGTTGTATTTGATGTACTGCCCTTCGATGTAGTGCTCCAGGTGGAAGAGGGGTTTCCCGGGACGAGAGGTCAACTCCATGACACACATCTGCATTATGTCAACCTGAGGGTGAAAAGTTGAAAGTTTCCCTAGCAGAAAAGGGTCAGCTGTTGACTAGCAAAAACAAAGAAGCGGAGGGGTACCTGTTTTGGAGGTCTGTGACGATTGAATTCCTCCCCCCACAGTTTAGCCTCCATCTGTAACCGGACGTCCTCGAAGTAAACATTTCTATCAACGGTCTCCATGTAGCGCTTAGCCACGTAGTTCGAGGCAGATTTCCAGTTATGACTGTGTGAGAAGTTTGACAGCTTTTTGCTGCAAAAAGGAAGACCTTATTACATTACATGGCTGCTTAAAATGTTATTATTAAAAGGTTAGTAATCTGTTGTGTTTTAAAGGTAGTGCATTAAAGATTGCACCATCTTAGAATAACCACAAGCCATATTGCGAGATTTATATCACATAAAACAAGGATACTGATACACACACATATCAGCGCACTAGTTATTATGGGTAACTACAGGACAAAGGGCGGCATTTTACAACAACAGGGTGTTGGTGGTAATCATCAGCTGTTAACACTACCAAGGGTCACATCCATTGATAAGAACAGACTGAATGGAAGTTATGAATGTAATGACACGCTTACGAATGTACTAAAAAACTGCAAGAGAGACTTGAATATTTTATTCGTACCAAGTGCAATTTGCAGGACTGTACGTGCAAATTTGCACTCTAAAAGCAGCAAGTTATTTTTATTTAAATAATACTTAGTATGTACGTGTAATTCCTTGGGCTATGTTTTCTGTGTGTGCATAAATGCAGACACACAAAGGAAACCTTATGTAACAGAGAGCACCCCTGATCTGGCGCAAACTCAGAGCCAAACTACAGGGTGCAGAAAGTTTTAGTAAGCACGTGGCACTCCACAGCACAAGAACTAGCAAGAACTGGATCGCGCAACAGTCGCAAAGTAGTTTGTTTGTGAGCTAGTGTCTATTCGTGGTGGAAAGCTGATGTACTACGAGGGGAGATATGTGTTTGTAACGCAGTCCCCAGAGATAGCTAGTTTCATGCACGGTTCACAGTTTCTGCACACTTCTCAGCTGTCATAAATACAACAGGAAATACGCTGCGCTGTCACATAGAAGACATTTTCTCATTCTATAAACGTGTTTGTCGGCAAGAGAGCGAGCGACAGAGCACTTGGGGTGAGGAGGGACTGAGAGAATCTGTGTGCTGCATACAGATTTACAGTGAAATAAGATTTTACCCATCTTAAAAAAGCAATGAATAACTATCAGTATGTGGTGGTCAACGCTGCTATTAAATATTCAATGAAAGGGAAACACTACAGTATCCCACATAGCATTGTTAAAAGTATATATATGGTGTTCGGACAACATCAATTTCATGCAGCTTCACAGTGACGAATATCTGTATTATTAACACTCAACCAAATGCACATTACTGTATATGTTGCCATCTAGCGGCAAAAAAGTCAATCTCTACCAAAACCTGTGAACAAAACTCCTGAATAGGGAAACTGCTCTAAACGTTATCTACTGCTTTTCGAATGCAGCCTAGGAGTAATCCTGCTCAAGAGTGAAACGGAAAACACTTACGTTCGGTAGCACTCTCTCATGGCACCTTTCCCAAAGGGCTGGAAAAGAAGAATTTAACAGCAGTCAGCTCTGAGGAGCCAGTATTACCATAGCAACAAGCACCACAACAAATCCAGCATACGTGACTGCGCAAATATTATTTTGCCACGATACCTGAGAAGACATCTTAATGAAGACTTGATCCTGTACCCATTCACCGGTGATGGCATTGTACCTGTAGTGTGATCATTTAGGCATTAGAATGAAAAACATCTAATTTTATACAACTTCATTAAAATGCTTAAAATAGTGAAAGACCAACCGATTTGGGATTGTACAACGTGCTCTATTATTACAATACAGCTGCACAATGTGTCTGTCGAAAAGGAAGGATTTGGACGGAACAGAATATGTCCGTCCGTTTTAAATGTTTACATTTACAGCATTGAGCAGACGCCCTTATCCAGAGCGACTTACAATTGATACAATCCTACAATCCAAGCAATTGTGGGTTAAGGGCCTTGCTCAAGGAGCCAACAGTGGCAGATGTGGGATTTGAACCCTGGACCTTATGGTCCAGAGTCCAGTACCTTAACCACTAGGCTACCACAGTCCCTAATCTGTTTTTATTGAGGAACAAAAACTCCTTTGTGCCTGAGAGAACGCCTTTCACACACTGGCTGTCCTGCTCTCAGATAAAGATTTCTGAAAGAAATCTGATTCCAAATCACACTGCAGCTCTCAACTGAATTGCACTGAAGCATGGTTGGTCAAAAACCGTGTTTCACGCACTAAATGTTGATCTTGTCTCAACATGTGGAACACACCCTAATCCACCTCCACGTCTTGACGCCTGGATCTGCAATTCAGTGTCATTGAACTGTATTTACTCTATCCTCCCTAATTTTACTGCACACTGCATTACAGCAGCCTTCCAAATAAAACAGAGCACATGTGCAGCACGCTGTAGCGTGAAGTTGTAGACACAGTCTTTGAATACGTGACTTCTATTTCCAGACTGGACGCTGCTGCTGTAGGTCAGTACAGTTTGTACTCTGTAGAGAACTCCTTCTAAAACCCAACCCAACTACTGGCCATACGTCAACATTGGCACGTAGCCATATCAAGATTTAACAACGAATTACGTCTGGCCGTTCCAAATGAGCACACTGAAAGGACTTGCCACTCATGTTTCAAACAAACATAAAGCTACAGACCTGTAGCGAATGCAGGGTTCGGTCGCGACATCCTCCAAATGGAACTCAGCCCAGGGGTCTGGCATAGCTCTTGCTTTTTCAATAGCATGTTTCCAAGTGGCCTAAGCCAGAGAGAAAACATGCACAGCTTTCACATTTCATACTCTGTCATCCCATTATTTTTAGATTGAAAGTGAATAATCGTCCTGCACAAGTACAGAAAACAACGGGAGATAAAATAGTAAGGAGCAAACAAGCGCAAGTAGTGAGTGGGGTGTGATTAAAAAAAGGGGAATATAATTATGAAATGGTTAAATTAACATTATGCTTCTTCACACTACATAGACAAAAGTTTGTGGACACCCAAAATCTAATCCAAACATGGGTATTCTTATGGAGTTTGCACCCGTGTCGAACTGGGCGGTTGCAGAAGTATTGCTCTCCCCCGTTTTAACCCTGCTGATCCCATACACAGCTGACCCAGTGGGTGGGGGTGGGTTATCCCCGAATTAACTGGCTCAAGGCAGATAAACACTCTGGGCTCGACAGCAGTGCTTTGAAGGGCTTGCTAGGGGTCATGGTTGTGGCACCAGGGATAACCCGCTCCCCATAATCTCCCAAATCCCACCACCCAACCTCTCCTCCATCAGACATGGGAAATTGTGCCGAATAACCCAGTCTCCCATTAAGGTGGCGAGCTAGAGATTTGCCAATGCAAAACCCGGAGACCTCTACTGTGTGTGTTCATTTTCATACTTGCTTAATCCAATCTGCGATCACAGGGTGCTAGGCGAGAACCTAATCTGGACAAGATTACTTGTTGAGACACCTGCTCACCCAACACATATCTTTAGAATGAATCCAGTTCTGGAATCAAACCAGACCTTTCTGGAACTTGCGAGGTGACGGTGTTAAGCACTGCCCCAACAGCTATAAGAAATCTATATCGTGATATTTACATCCTATTGCAAGCGCCATTAATCAGTAATAGGAGTATCGCTCGTAATATAAACCTGCTGGATGCCTTTGTTTGGAAGCCTAATCCTTGGAAGGGCAGACATGCTTCAGATGCCACAACCTATAATTAGCAAGCTGAAATGTTATGGTTCCACAGCGCACACGTGGACGGTGGTTGTACGTGCGTTCAGATACGTGTCGGTTTTAAATCGATGCGTACACGGCTGGGTGTCATTTTTCTGGATCGTCTTCCTCCCAGAATGGTCGGGAGGAACGTCCCCCAGCACTGTAACAGTGCCCCCTGCCGTGCCCCACGACGGACTGGTGTGCTGTCCATTGTGAATATACCGCTGATCTAAAGCAGTACAGCCCATGTCAAGCACTTTCAGCTGAGACAGGCCTTTTGATAATTCCTAGGATCGATCCCAGGTCTGCTGGTGGATGACGTTCCTCTTATACTGCCCCTAATCTATGGTGTTCAAGGTTAAATTCAGACTTAATTTCATTTAATGCCTAGTTTGCGTGTCATTGATTGTACCTTTATGAGTATTCACAGATTTTTAGCTCACGTCCTTCATGAAGAAGAATGAATGTGTATCGTCTAGCACTGCCACAGGAGGTTTAAGGTGCTGATTAATTAAAATAACACTACATAGCCATATTAGTGGACAATATAAGCATCATCACATGATTGTGTCCCGTTTAAGAAATGCTACCTTTTTAATGCAAAACAATTTCATTATATGTTGTGCATGCAACGCCTGTCGCACAGTAATGAGCAAATAAGTGTGTAACGAATATAAGTGCATGTCTGAAATCATTTACCACTCTATAATCCACCAATTCTGTTCCCTTAGGCTAATAATATTCTATATATGTAGAATGTTAGGGAATTATGGGAACCACCTACAGAGCCCTTGACTTTGATATTACCAGCACTACAATACTGTTAAACTTCTACAATGTAAATCTAATATATGGGCTGCATAAATACAGAGTAATATTTCAAAATCTAATGTTTTAGGCTCAGAGTTTAAGCTCAGTAATGTACAATTCATTAACATGTCAGTGGGGTTTTCTTGCAGGAAGAAGACAGCTGTAACAAAAACAACAGGTGATCAAAAGGAAGAGGAAATTCCTAATGCAAAGCAGACAAAGACATGCATAGCAGAAAAGTGGATACCAAAGGGAAACTAGTCTATGTGAAATGGAAAGAAAAAGGGCAAAAGGTTCAGAGGGATAAGATAATTAAAACTTAAATGTAGCACATACCCGACCTTTCTCAGTTAAAGAACCAAACCTGACCGATCGCACATCTGCCTCGCTTTTGGTCTGAAGGGGGTGAGGTAGATACAGTGCACAATTAGACAGGAGAACACTTTGTGTCATTTTGGACAGCTTTAGATTTGTTCCCAATTGAATCAAGTTAGCGTGTATGGGATCAAATCAATTCTGACCGATCAGGGGTTGGATACTGCAGCCTTCTCAGCATAGATAAGCAATAAACCCAAACAAGTGACAGGATAGATGTTAATTCTTACCAGGCCATGCACTGAGCGTTAGGACTTGAAGGTCAGTCCATACAGAAATAGAGAGAAGATAAAAAGCCGTGACGCTTGTGGCTGTCACCATGCGCTCAGCATATGTTTCAGACAGGGTTCCCTCTCCATATATGGCAAAAAGCTCGAACAGGATAACATGCAACTGCTTGAAGTCCTGTAGCAATCCAAGTTCTTCATGTTCAACAAGAACTTTACTGTTCTCCTCACACTACGTAATCAGAATTAGCCTTATTACCCAACTCAAATGGTATCAACGGCAAGTTTGGATAGTCAGTAATGTTATGGCGTGGTATCACTGAGAAGGCATATGCCAGGATATCAACCCCTGAATAAACATTTACACTTACAGCTCTCATCCAGAACAGCTTACAACTGGGCATTTAAAAGGTATAAGCTCTGCTCAAGGGCCCAACAGAGGCAGCTTGGCAGAAGCATGATATGAACTCATAACCCATATATTAATATTCCAAGTCTTAACCAAATGAGCTACTTATTTCAGCTAGTGCACAAAACAGCTCTTTTTCCATTGCTAAAAAAATACATAATCACCCAGAAGTTCATTCGGCTTTTACAGCAAATATAGAAATCACAGATACAAGACCACCTCAAACATGTTATGGCATATTTGGATTTGCATATATAGAGTTGGCTAGTTATGTGTAGGTTTTAATGTCATGCTCTGCAAGGAACGTCTCACATACTAAAATATTCTTCTTATGCATCTTTTATGATTTCCATATAGAAAAGCCAAAAGAACACCAGCACTAACACCCAAACAGAAGGAAACAAGGTTACATTGGGCTAAGAGAAGCAGTTGTGGACGACTGGATGATTGGATAAAAGTGGTGTTCAGAGATGAATCACGAATTTGCACTGGCCAATGAGATGATGCTGGAACTTTCTTATGGTGAAGTTCTAATTAAATAAATCAATTTCCCCACTCGTTTATGGTGTGTGGTCACATGTCAGGTAAAGGACTAGAGGAGATATCAGTCTAAGAGTCAATGCATAAGTGTACATTGTAATTTTCCGTCAATAGAACATAGGTTTAGTGCGTTTCTTCAGAAAGGTCAGTGACACGGCCAGTAAACAGTTTGGATCTCAATCTGACTGAAAATATATAGTGAAAACGTAAAAAAGTAATTAATGTCAAGGCTCCATCTTGCAAAGCTGATCGGTCAACTGCTATTCGCGAGAGTTATGTCAAATTGGTTTTCATCACAAGTCCATGCCTTTAGGAATCCAGGATGTCATTAAAAACCAAAGTAGGAGGAACAAAGTACTATTTTGTTTGGTTGATGCTTCCATAATTCCTCCTCAGCACACAGAAACTACTCATAACTACTTTCTCTCCTTGATCTTGTAAAACGAAAAAGTCAAAATCAAAATACTTTCCTTTGTTTGAGATATACTTTACGTTTTCTGTCATATATGTGATTTGTTTAATTGTTACGAAGCACAAAAAACCTTGTGATCGCCCTCTAAATGTGACGATTCCATTTGGCCAGGGATTGTACATAGCACTTACTATTTTTTTAAATCAGTCAAAACACGATTGGATTATGTCGCATTTTCTTTGTCGCATCACAACATCGCAAGGCGACTTCTCTGACACTGAGCACACATGTGCAAGCTGTTATCTCGCATGCCATGCGACACTATTGAGCAAAGCATATAAGGAAGTGTCCAAAATCGTTTACAATTCCCTCCCCTATAGGCTAATAGAGATGTGTAATGTTGCATGAACAGAATAGCCAAGAGAGGACATTTTGGATGCCCAATAACTACAGGTCCTTTATAGAGTTAACGGCAATCGGTGTTAAAATATTACCAAGTTAACTAAAAAGGATGGGACATCCACAAAACCATGAAAGACGTAGGCAGCACCAGTTCTTCAAAACCTTCATGAAGCATTGAAATCCCAAGCCATGCAAAATACAATGCATTTTATCTCAGACTGTTGTAAACAGAAGAGCCAGTCCTGTTATTAGTGACAAGGAAAAGTTCATACTGGTTATTCTGGGATTTCATTAATTCTATATGAGGTCACTAAGTAGGCAGACTGCAGGACATCAACCCCTAGATTGAGATGGGACATTTGCAAAACGTTCAAAGATAATGTTTACAGATGAAGGCAATGGAAGCTCTTCAAAATCATATTATGTACATATTATGTTCATGGAATTCTCCACAACATGACCAATATATGAATGCTCAGGTTAGGATCGCAGGTATTATTACTCAAGTGGAAGATCGATGAAGGCCAATGGCAGGATATAAACCCCTACATTAACAGGAATGACTTGGACATCCACAAAAGACTGACCTTGTATGAGTTTTTAGGCAACGAACTAGAGAGCTGTTTCTGATGGACGATGTCCTTGAGGTAATCACAGATGGCTTTAGAGGGACTGACTGGATCATCGGTGATGGGGCAGATGTAGAAATCATCCTCATCATCACACAAGCTGTCGGTCCCACATGACATAGATCTGCGGACAGGATCCCTTTTCAGGCTTCCCACCTCCTCCATGCTGAACATGAGCTCCTCTTCGGCCATGATGATCTTCTTATCGACTCCTCAAATGCTGGAAACGGGACGGGACAAGGAAGTTAGACCTTGCAATGAGAACAGAGTCCCAAATCTGAATATATGAACCATGAACGTGTGTCCAAGCTGACAATGCAATATATTAGGGAAAACAGTAGCAGCAGGATGTTAATCGTATCAACGCCTAGCTAAGAAGCCCAGTTACTGATTTATATCTCTCAACAAAGCTTTTTCACACCCAGTTCTTCTGCTAGCAGTAAAGAGCAAACAGCTGCTAGCTTCACAGCTTCATTAATTATGAACCACGCGCTTACCATTCACAAGCTGCACTGCTCCAGTTCTTTCACGCTTTTCAGAGTGCATAAGTGTCTAAGGCTCTGTTGTGTGGGAAGCAATTCAGCCCTCCTGCTTCAAACACGGCTAAAATAAGGTAGTAAACAGCCAGCTACGTGTCCCAGCAGCAGCTCTGCCCACTTCCCCGTGTTCATACATAGCTACATACCACTACTGCAACAGCACGCTCTAATCTCACCGCATTGTCAGCAGCGCCATCTGCTGGCCAAATCAAAATATCAAATGGATTAAAGCGATCTATGAATTTGCTTCCGAGTCTGTATATGTTCAAACGTACACATTCGACTTCGTATTTAAACACACTGTAAACTAAGGTGCAATCGTTAATAGTAATAATCAGAAGGTGTATTATAATAATAATTCATTGTCGCTGCTTGTAATACCCACCGTTGCAAACAGAGGGCGTGGTGAGTCAGTTATAGGATACATATTGTACAGTCAGCAGGCACCAGCCACTGCTATGCGCTCGCACTGCACGTACACACACAAACACACGTTTGTTTTTCTGTCACTGTGCGACATTCAGCTGACATATTACTATAGCTAATCCATGCTACGCCTACTCCTAACCTTAGGCAAGTCTTGTTTGTGTAAAAAAAATCAATTTTCCCTATAAGGGAGAGCAAAAATTCCCAACAAGGTAGAAAAT
The DNA here is from genome assembly GCA_025084515.1 of Ancistrus triradiatus. Classification (NCBI taxonomy): domain Eukaryota; kingdom Metazoa; phylum Chordata; class Actinopteri; order Siluriformes; family Loricariidae; genus Ancistrus; species Ancistrus triradiatus. The sequence continues at coordinate 67,755 of JAJAGP010000994.1, forward strand.
GCCAGATCTATCGTAGTGGGGGGTGTTGTTTCCTACAAGAACATATTCCTCTTACCATATAGACGCACTTTGTAGTTTTACAGTTACTGACTGTAGTCCATTTGTTTCTCCACATATGTTAGTCCCTTTTACTTTGTTTTCTAATGGTCAGAACCCCCAGAAGACCAGCACAGATCAGGTACTATTTGGGTGGTGGATCATTCTCAGCATGGCACCTACACTGATGGGGTGGTGGTGTGCTGGTATGAGTGGACCAGACACAGTAGTGCTGCTGGAGTTTTAAAACACTGTGTATTAGACACACCTATCATAATGCTCCACCTTGGTAGCTCAGCTGTTGTTGCAGTTTGTATTAGTCATTCTATAGTCCTTTATCAGTGCTCACAGAAGGCTGGTGGCTGGATATTTTTGTTTCATGTTAGTCCCTTTTACTTTGTTTTCTAATGGTCAGAACCCCCAGAAGACCAGCACAGATCAGGTACTATTTGGGTGGTGGATCATTCTCAGCATGGCACCTACACTGATGAGGTGGTGGTGTGCTGGTATGAGTGGACCAGACACAGTAGTGCTGCTGGAGTTTTTAAACACTGTGTATTAGACACACCTACTAAGCTGTTCCACCTTGGTAGCTCAGCTGTTGTTCCAGTTCATATTAGTCATTCTCTAGTCCTTCATCAGTACTCACAGAATGCTGGTGGCTGGATATTTTGTTTCATGGACTATTTTTGGTCCAGCAGTGACTCCCACAAGGAGGTGTACCTAATTAAGTGATGATCGAGTGTATAGGTGACCCACCCACACCCTGTAGGTTGTTGATTTGTTAACTGTACAAAAGTCAACGATCAACACCAACACCGTGTCTGCAAATTTTATTGCACTACTAACAAAGGTGTCCAAACTAAATTCCCTACAAGCTGATGTATCATAAAAAGGACCAGGGGTGTTTTGTTTTTAGAAGAGGTTTCCAACGGACATGGCTGCGTCAGTCATTCTGATGGCATAAATTCAAATCCCACTGCCAAACCCCCTTTATCCCAGCTTGAATACATAACCAATCCAGCATTTATGAGCAAAGCCATTTTGGTATAAAGCTGTACTCATGATTACAACAGAATTCTTATTCTGCTCTGTTTATCCTGCTCATCACCAAACATTTGATTTGTAGGGTACTTTTCCTCATAAATTGCAGAACTGCAGGCCTTTCTTTGTTGTATCATAATCATGGAGAAACATAATTTTGCCTCAGTGTATATGGTTGGTGTGATAACGATAAACCTTCTCAACTGAAAGCAAAAATATAAGGTTGGGTTTGTTCGTGAGAAATTTTCCCCCCGAGTACAGTTATTTCTACAGGTAATATGCTGATTTACAAACAATACCCTTTCACTCCCAAAGCCCAGGATGTTGCAGCATTGCCTTACTCACCCATGCAGCCTTGAAGCACTTGCCACTACTCGAGGTGATGTGTTCATACATGACCGTGTGCTAAAAATTGAAGTAAAATATTTCCTTCACAAAAGGGCAGAGGTCTACAACTCTAGACCACACCTGCAGTGACCCAGGTCACAACTTGAAGCTGGGCAGGGGAATCATCCCCCAGCTCTGCAACGACCTCGCACCCTATTCAGATAACAGTCCCTACACCCTGTAAATTCCTGGGATAGGCTCCGGAGACCCTGGGAATCTGAGCAGGATAAGAGGAGTTACATTTCAGTCAGATGAATGGCATGCGTACATTCTTCTGGCTACTATGGATCCCTTATAGCTCTCAGAATGACTGCGTTGCAGTATTCAGATGATCTTCTGTACACCTCATTTTTGTCACCTCTTCACAATTTCCTCCTTCTCTCTTCACCCTAAAATGTGTTGGTAGATCTTGGTTGGCATATCACACAAGCCACCACAAATACCCAGCAAATTGGCAGCAATGTGAGGTGCATACCTGACCTGATGGTTTTATGTGTCCTCAGTCCTCCAGCTGTGGTCACAACATACATTTTTTAATAACAAAACAGTGGAAGAAGCAGATATGGATAGATAGAGATATTACAATCCATGGCCGAAAGTATGTGGACACCCCTTCTAATTAGTGACCTCATTTTAGCCACACTCACCAACAGGTTTATAACATGAACCATTCAAGTATGGGATAAAGTATGGATTTGAGGAGATTCAAAAATATTCTCACAAATGTTTTGACAAACTTCAGCCCACCTTCGCACCTCAGCCTTTGTACCAAATCATGATTATAATCACCTCTTCGAAACCACATCATTATTATTTTTTTCCATTACTAGCCCTAATTTGCCCCTGTCCACAATGTCCGACTTGGGGTTGTATTTAGTTTTGAGGCCTTACAGAATAACAGAAGTGGATTACCTAGAAAGGTGTCAAATGTTTCATTTTTGCCCAACATGTTAAAATCAGCAACTGCACATGAGATGTGTGCCAAAGATTCATCAAGTAAATTCAAAGGTGACCTGTAGAAGATTATTATCCAAGGTGTCTGATATTTTTAGCTCTGATATTACAGGTAAGTATCATTTCCTGCATGTACAGTACACTGGCATTCCATTCACTCATTTAAGCCTATAATCTCTGACCGGCTGTTCCTTATTTTAAGTAAATGTAATTACCAACAGGGATAGACATCTTCAAGTAGACTCACAATCTTGTAGATGAATTATTACTTGGGGGGGGGGGGGGGGAAGGATGAATTCTCACCTCGCTGGCTGTTGCTAAGGAAACAGGACAGATACGTACATGGATGAATCTCTCAAATAGATGGATCAACCTGAAAGTGGTACAGGATCAGCTATAAATAACAGACTGATGGCTTTATCTCTGCGGAGGAGGATCGTGTTTGGGAGCTCTGCAATAATAGGCGTTATGCAGTGCAAGAAAGGACATCGTTCAAGCAATTTTTATGATGATGTCACAAATGTGCAGTACTTCAAAAATAAGAGGTAATCATTTACAAGCACTGAAAAGATCCTTTATACTAGCAACAATACTGTGAAAAACTAACACAACCAACAATACAATACAAACGATAGAAGATCAAAATACTGCAAGTAATCTGGCGTCATAATTCTTACATCACCTTCCACAATTAGAGGTCATAACTATTTGTGCGCTTATCCCAGTTCGGGTCGTGGGTGGCGTGTCCAGTGGCGATTCCCGAAGCCCGCCGTCCTCCCTGGCCTCCCCTCCTACAGACACGACCAATCGTGCCGGAGTGATGTCAAACCTGGTCGGAAGGCACTGCTGGGACTTGAACCCAGGTCACCATGGTGGTGGGTTCCCAAACTGGCGGTCTTTATAAAGAAACATCAATGGTAAATATGACATTCTGACTTGGTCTCATCACCCAGCTTGGTTTCTGAAGCATCCTATTGTAGATATTTGTAAATGTGGAAACTCAGCCTCACCCAGATTGGCTCCCATTAAAGTCATTTCAAATCAGGAATTTACCCATCAGGTATGGAGGAACTAATAAGATTTTAAATAGAGACTAAGACCAAAAGTATGTAGACACCCCTACTAATTAGTGATCTCTGTTATGTCAGTCAAACCATATGAAAATCTCCATAATTAAACAGTGGTTAAACAGAATGGTTGATCCAAACATGTTAGTGACTCTCAGTATAACGTTCATAGGTTTCCACCTGAAACAAGTAAGTTCATAACTTTCTGTTCAGTTCCCCTAAAATGAAGCACCTATCCCAAAAAACACAGGGCGCGCAGACGTAAGCGTGCCCCGGACAAATGCCAGTCAATCACTGGTCTCCTCTCTCTTTCAAAACATGTAAAATCGTGTCTGCTTGTGACACCTGACCTGGTCTGAAAGCAGCCCTGGGACTCAAACTCAGGAACCCGTGGCTGTGAGCTAGGGTGTCAGAGCGCTGCATTGCCCGAGTGCTCCTATTGGTAGTGATTATGTTATGCCTATGTTATAAATGTAGCATAATGTAAACAAAATGAACCTTCACTGCAACTGTATGTGTATAACTGACTATTAGCTACTGGATGTAAACTCCATCGGCGCTGGACGCCAGCATGTCCACAATCTGGATCAATTTGTCACTTTGTAAAATGGAACATGATTTCTTCCAGGACCCTAAAAAGCCTAATTCTGTACGGTACAAGTAGAGCAGGGGTTTCATCAACCAGGCAAGCACACTTTTCCAGCAAACAGAAGTCCCACGATTGTGAAAAAAATCGATAGAACAAAAAGGACATATGAAGATCCCACGACAGTGTTGTTGGGTAACTTGTAAGCTTGTCCTCCAACTTCATTGACATAAAATCCAGTCGGAAAAATAAGAGCAGCCAGGCAGAACAGGACCACTGGAACAGAACGGGTAGATCATTAAAAAGCCAGAGAGATATTTTTAGAACGAACACACCTGATGGTGAAATCCTCTTACTTCCTGTGAAAGCGATCCAGCGGGCATACTTCGCCGTTTCCTGATGCCAATGTGACAGAACGAGCAGCGCGCAGGTGACGGTGAGAGAGACGATGCCCAAGATTATAAAGAAGAGAGTGGCGAGCCATTCTGGGGAGAGGCTTGGGGGCATGCAGATCCTGTCCCGTCCGTGAATGGTCTGACACTGCCGGACAAGCCCCATGGTCAAGGCACCTGGATTCAAAGCACATAATAAAGTCAGACACATTGGTTTTCATGACTGCACGATGTTGCTAATGACCCATGTTACATCTATTAAACAAAAACATGACCTGTTGCATGCATTACAGACATTAACGCATCAGGCTGAGGGCGTTTCATACTCTAATTCTACTCTCACCGCACCCATGTGCCAAAAGGGCATTGCTACTATAAGCAGGTAAGTGGCCTAATTCCAATTTTCCCCCATATTTGGTGCCTGATGCAATCTTTTTTTTTTTCCTTCCAAAATATCTTTGTCATTTTTCTTTTCCCGGAACAGACAGAACAATACAACATCCTACTCATGCTCATATACCTACACACATACACCACCCCTTCAATACAGCAGCAAATAATAGTTGGGGAGGAGAAAAAAACAAACAAACAAAAAAAACCCTATATACATGTACATAAAAACACAATATTCACACAGTATACATAGCTTACAGATTAAGTAATATGTGTGTCCTTATTTGTCATTATAATCACGTATGGTTCCCAAAGATTGATAAATTCTCTCTGTTTGCCACTTGCAATATATGTTAGTCTCTCTAGACCAATAGAGTTTGAGAGTTCCCTTATCCACATTTGCCTGGTACAATCTTACTATCCAGGAACTGAGTTAAGGACCAAGCCTGGCAGAGGCAGGATTTGAACTCTGGACCTTTTGGTGCACAATCTAGGACCTTAACCGCTAAACCAACGCAAGCCATGTAGAGCTCATCTCCTTGGAGTAGCTTGACGGATTTAAGCATGAGAACATAAATGGCTTGGGAAACCACATTGGTTCCATCTGCTTTCTTGGTATTTTGCATTGTTTGTTCTAACATCCTTGTTAATTTCATATATTTTGTTGTTTTTTTGGCCGTTCCATTCTGTAGTCCATCTGTTTCTGATGTGGTTGTTTATGGTAGTTTTAAGATCTGTTGGTTTTAATGTTCATCGCTTTCCTTGTTGTAGTTTGTGCTTTCCCATTTCCCTCTCAATGTCCAGGCACCCAGCAGAACCTCAGTTCTGTTCTTTTCCTAACTTTTGAATAATGTTTGTTCTAATTGCCAGTTCTTGTCCTTGAGTGTCTGCAGGCATGCTTCAGTCTGTACAGATCACTGTCTTTTGTCGTTTTGTATTTTCTATGTACCACAGTGCCACGAGATTTGCCTTTACTTCTCGTTCAATCGAAAGTAAACAAATTCACAGACATAAAACATTTAAGACCATGTACAAACAAGGTAGAGGCAGAAATTATACAGATTCCTAAGTCAAAAAGTATTTCTGAAGTACTTTTTACAATGGATCATTGTCTCAAAGCAGCTTTCCAAAAATCTAAGCCCAAAGCCTTGATGGAGCAAGCTTGGAAAAACTGCCTAAATTTTCAAAGGAAGAAACCCTGAAAAGACCAAAACTCAAAAAAGGTCCCAAACCTGCTTGGGTGTAAGAATTAAAAGTTACGCAATTAATAAGTTCATAATAATAACAGTTGAAATACACGGAAGCTGAATACAAATTAAAGAAATAAAAATATTTTAAGGAAATACAATAAATCAAATACATTTTTTTTTTTAATATTTTATTTAAAATAATATTAGACTATAATAAATTAAAGATAATAATACTATGAAGAATATAAAACTATAGAGTAAGACAATAGCATATACACATAAATAAAATATTGAAATTAATAGCATATAGAATACACATATTGGCACATAACTGGTGTATTATTTATTATTTAATCCAGTAAATGGAGTCATTGTAGGGGGAAAGTTTATATAACTGGGCCTGGACAACTGGCTAATCGGCGAAGATGCACGTCATTGTTACTACAGCAGTCCACACAGACAAATCAAGTTTGGTTTACATATCAGATTTGAGAGTGAAATTCGATTTTCCCCTGTAATCTGAATAAGGCCTTCAACGTCCTGCTGTGGCTCCCCTAAAATGTCATGCTTGGGAGCTTGGGAAGAGTCCAGAGGTCAATAGAAGCAGCCCCAGGGAATTAAATGAATGAAGAGGGCATGTAACAGTTGAACCCGACTGTCCCTGGCAGAACTCAGTAGGGGGATGTAATGACATTTATATCTCGAAACAGTTTTAGTACTAACGACAAGAATGAATGCTCAGTACGATGTAAGAGCAATCCATCACAATAGGATACTTTTGAGGCGCCAGTTGACCTAACACACTATAGCACCTGGAGGAATCCCACACAGGCACAAGGAGAACATACAAACTCCACCCAGGCAGCTCCTGGGCTGGGCCTCAACCCAGGTCTCTGGAGTTGTGAGACGACAGCAATAACCATTGAGCCACTGTGACGTCCATCACTGTGGTGGCCCAGATTCGAATCCCGGCAGTTTTGTCAGCTGGGTCAGGCAAGACTTGCACTGGGGGAGGCCAGTCAATGGATCATTGCTAGGTACTGGCGTCCCGTCCAAGGTACGCTTATTTACATTTACAGCATTTAGCAGACGCCCTTATCCAGAGCGACTAACAATTGATACAATCTTACAATCCAAGCAATTGTGGGTCAAGGGTCTTGCTCAAGGACCCAAAAGTGGCAGCTTGGCAGAAGTGGGATTTGAACCCTGGACCTTCTGGTCCATAGTCCAACACCTTAACCACTAAGCTACCACATATAATTTAAAAAACAATAACAAAAGAGATTATACTCTCACTTTTCGAGCTATAAATTAATTAACCACCTTTTTGAAGATAAACCATCCAGAAAACTTAAACATAAGCACATGGGGTTGCTAGACGTTACTGAACCTGGTTTCTAAGGTCAGTTGGGACCAAATAAACACAGCTTTTGGGTGAGTTCAGCATAAATTGATGGATGGATGATTATACACAAAATAACAATCCCCACTGTCAAGTACAGTGGAGGATCTGTGAAGTTCAGAAAAAGATTTGTGAGTTTTCAATTCAGGTTCCGCAAATATTTCGGAGTCTGAAAGCTTTCTGGATTTAATGAAGATGAATAATGAAGAACTTAAACTTAGCACTGTAGTCAGAAACCTTAAGGTTACTCACCTTCCTCCTCTCCAGTATTGATCCAGTCTGGATTTACAACGCTGGCGATGGCGAAAATATCGGCAGCTAGGAAGAGACATCCTGAAATAACGGTCAGTTTATCCATTTTCCATTATTTTCTACAAGGCAGGGGATAAGAACAGCGTCAGTGCATTTTCCCCTGCAACTTTCGCAGCTGCTTCGAGCTCGGAACAAAACGTCCTGGATCCATTAAAACTACACAATCGTATGAGAAACGGAACACAGTCCTCAAATGAGACCGAGCCCGGTGTGACTGCGTTCAGGTGCAAGTCCACACCTCTCCTGAAAAGGAGCAAAATTATATAACTGAATGAGGTTTAATCCTCACGTAGCGAACTCGAGCAGACACCCACAGCACGTCTAACGTCTCGGACATGTTTAACTTCTTCTCGGTTACTTCTATTTTCACAAATTAAAGCATTTTATATCGAGACTCTCCACGCGTCTCTCCGTCTCCCAAACATTGTATGTACGTCAAGCCGCCAGGTCTCGCGAGATGTGAAACCACGATATTTGCTCCAGAAAGCAGGATTTGGGAGTTGGCTTGCTGAACTTAATTCAGGATTGAATTTGAAAATAGCGGGTTAGTCCAATGAGTGCACTATTTAAGGATCAAACTGACGTACATTTACTGTGTGAAAAGTTGCTGTACTCAAACGTCTAGTTCTCTATTATGTGATTTGTAAGCCCTGAGCTGTTAAAGGTTCAAGTATTTTTAATAGACAAGATTAGCCATCACGAACATTGCGATTCTCTTCAATTCGGACAAGTTCTTTATTTGTAAACCCCAAACGTTTTGACTGTGTAACTGAGTATATTAGCTTTTAACAACATATACAGTAGCCTACTGTGCAAAAGTCTTAGGCCACCATTAGATTTGTTGTTTTACCAATGGATACAATTTGAGATTATGCAATATTATGAAGGTTAATTCCAGATAACACTATTTACCTTTGTCCTGTAAATGCCAACACGCGTGTCAGGCTGCAGCTATTGGCTTTCCTTTGTGTGTGGTCGAAAGTAATCAAATAATGACCTCAAATAAAATACAGATCAAAATTTGAACAGGACATGTTTACATACAAGACATGTTTATGCAACACTTTCATGGAATCATTGTCAGTTTTCATAATTTAGGCTCTAAACATGTATATTGTCATGTTATATGGATAACAGAAATATCAGAGGGAAGGTGGTAATGACCTGAGATGTATCTTCTGTATGCACTTTAAACATTTCATCCTGGTGGACCTGGAGTCTACCCAAAAACATCTAAGTGCAGGTCTGTGTGTAATGGATGCAGGTTTTCATTGATATACCAATCAGGATCCAATTTCCTGCTTTAATCTGAGGTATTTTGGTCCCATCCACTGCTATCCAAACCAGTAATGTGATACAATGAACGACGAGCTGAAACTGAAACATGGGAAATCAAATTCCGCACCGATTGTGCTAACAGTGTCTGAATGCCATTTTGCCTCTACCTGCCTCTTCCATTTTCAGTAAGAATCTACACTTTCAGTTCGATTATACGGAAATAGTGAAGAACCTCGGTGTGAGACAGATGATGTAATCTGAGGGGAGAACACAATGCGACAAACACACACAGACAGACACCTGTGAGTGAACATTCTCCATTTAGTAGTGACGCACGATATATCTGCGGCCGATATGTTATTTGCCGATATATGGACTTTTACAAATATCGGTATCGGTCCGATATTAGAATTTTAGCCGATATTATAACCGACATTTATAATGCATTTACATATGAATTGTTCTTAGATTTTTCTTTTGGCTGTTATTCACTAAGCAAAATATCTGATGATTCTGACTGTATAGTTATGCATGCAGTTCTATTCTTTCTTGGAGCTTCTCAGTCATAAGATTTCTTACACACTTCATTATTCTTGTTGCAGCCTGTACCAGTTCAAGACTTAAAAAATAAATAAATAAAAAGGTTTCCTACCTTTTTCAAGGAAAGTTAAAAAATAAATAGAATTAAACCATTTTTCCATATTTAACTGTTTTGTTTATTATTATTTTATTGCAAAAATGATTTACTGTATTTGAAATGCAGAAAGGTTAAATTATCGATTTTTAACATCATCGGCCACAATAATGTGCTAAAAATCGGTTATCATATCGGCCCAAAAAATTCAATATCGGTGCATCCCTACCATTTAGGTTAACTTTCTTTCTGGAAAACACAGACAAAAACAAAAAACTAACAGCAAGCAAAAACAAAAGTCTCCTGTGCTACTGTATTAACCTACATCACTACAAGGAAATATTCCCATAAAATAATTTTCAATTTCTTTCAAAAAACAGCATCGTGTCAAAATGATTGCTAGTCTTTCACTGCTATACATCAGCACCAAGGTCTACCTACAATCCACCTTTGCTGTAATATTTTATATCACCTCACCCTTTCTAGAGAATTACATTACATTTACAGCATTTAGCAGACGCCCTTATCCAGAGCAACTTACAATTGGTACAGTCTTACAATCTAAGCAATTTTGGGTTAAGGGCCTTGCTCAAGGACCCAACAGTGGCAAATTGGCAGAGGTGGGATTTGAACCCTGGACCTTCTGGTCCATAGTCCAGTACATAAACCGCTAGGCTACCACAGTCCAGAATCTGGACCACAAGCAAGCATGTTTCTTGTAACATACAATCAGCATCCATCTTTTTGAATCGAAGACATTTATTAGTTTACATTTGCTATACATTTCAAATATGCAAGTGTGGAGACCTGTTTGATATTTCTCCACAAAATACCTTAACACAGACTGGGTGGAAAAGTCTTATTACTCTAAACAGCACGTGTGTGATGACCGGTCATGAGCATTTCCATTTTACTTTAATGAAGAGCTGGACAGGTACAGTGAACTGGTAGAACACTGGTGTTGGCTCAGATTTCATCCACAAAAGGCGTGTTAACCAGATGTCCACTGGAAGCCATCGATTTCTTCCCAGACATGAACTTTTTGGCCGCCTAACGAAAAGCAATCATTTTCATATTGTCATGGACTTGGCAACATATCAAACAATATCTACACCAATTCAGTTCTGATCTCTGACTTACGCTGACAACTGCGTTTGAAGACACAGCATCAATTTTTTGGGCGACTTCCTCTGGTGTATGGTAGGCACCCTCCGCCAAGGCTTGAACACCAATAGATTCCAACAAGCCTTCTGAGGTCTCAATGGACATGAGGTACTCAGCCTTCAGCTGAGTTCTGTATGCAAATACAGACATTTGTTGACAAATAACATTAATGACAGGTGAACACGTAGTCAGCTATTAGGTGTTAAATATTTACTTGGCTCTGCTGAGGTCAGCTTCAGATAGGTTCCCTTGTGCAATGGCATTGACCTGGCCAACAGCAGCCTTGATCACCTAATGAGGACAGGAGAAAAGGTAAGGCCCATGTGACCAGAATTCAAACAGCATTTTATCCAGAGGTAAGGTGACTCACATCTCTAGCTGCATCCGCCTGGGAGATGGTGTACACCCCAAACAGGCCAGAGTCTGAGTAACTGACATTAAATGCAGAAGCCTGTGAAGGACAAAGTGCAAAATTGTAGAAAGACGGTTTTAAATGCACCCACAAAGAAATCTTGATTTTCGCAAGGAAAACAGCCTTAAGCCGCTCGGTTGGTGGGTCTTAAGAACTATAATAGGAAGTAAAAATCTGTCTTATTTACAGTATATATGGGGAACGGTGAACTCTTGCGACACCTGCTGACATTAAATCGAATCGCAGTCTTGAAAGGCCACAATGCATGGTATCGTTTTGTTCGGTTTCAAGTTTTATAAAAGATACAAAGATAATTACTGTGCAGTACAGCCCTAACGTTTTCATATTACTGCCTAAAATACAACACCACGTGCAAAGTATCTAAACTGCTGTGAGACTACGGTGATGGCTGATCAACATCCATTTTTGGTCAATGTCATGTTTCATAGAAGGTAATGCAGTGCATTTTGGTTTGCTACGTTTTTCCAAAGGTATATTTAAAACCCAGATGCTCTCCTGAGACCTTGGTAAAAGTTATCTCAGAGCTCAAATCTCTTTATGACTCTCCTTTCCTGTTCCTACAACTGTCCAAACCAAAAACAATACACCAATCTCACTTAAAATGGCGAAAACCACTTTTTCACCTTTTAACTTTACATCTTTTGGAGATCACCATCTTCTATTCATTTACCTATTCAGACCCAAACTTTTGCATAAGGTCTACTAAGAATACAAAGCACTTCTGTAACACTCTGAACAAGGGCATCTGCTAAAGGCTTCACATGTTAAATCACCATCTGGAAGACTTACATCAAAGGGCAGACTGGTAGCCTTTGAGACGGCCTGGCTCAGTTTGCTGGTGGTGTTCGAGCCTCTCTTTACATGCGGTCCGGCCCCCAGCACATGCTGCAGGACGCTAAAGGCTGCGGCCTCGGCAGAGCTTCCTGTCGCACTCTCGCTCACCACAGCTGAGTGAACCAAACTACCTCCGGTCTGGGACCGCAGTTCACCTGCACATTTATTACAGTACATTACACTGAACACATTATAGCAACACTTCATGTCAGATATACAGGGAGTCCCTCAGGGGGTTCATGTATTAGGAATCATCGGGGTGCTTCGATGCTGCAACAGCAGATGTAACATTGTCTGGGCGTGATGGGACACCGTGTGCAAGTGTGTGTATAACATCCAATAACTTAATGTTAACAAAAGAAGAGTGTTTGAGGTAGTACCTCCACGGTACAGGGCTTTTGACCCAACAGTTCCTGCTCCACTACGGATGTTAAGGAACTGCTCTCCTACTTGCTTGAGAACAGCATGGTCCACACCTGCAAAACAATATTAGATGTCATTATTTGTCCAGACAGATCATCTGGACAAGTGCTGAGGACAAAAATAAAGTAATCCATTACAAGAACTAGTTACTTTCAAATTATAATAAAGTAATTCCATTAATCATGATGTTACCTTGAAGTTATTCAATAAAAGTCAATATTAATCTACATAGTCTAGAAAGTATAAGGTACACATGGAATACATGCTTTATTTAAAAAAAAAAAAAAAACTTGTATGGAACTTGTATATAAAAATCCAAATTTGTATGGAGTTTTTGTAGTTTTCCTGAGGCAGTTGCATAAATCTGGCCAGCAGATGTCGCCAAAACGCATTTTTCGAAGCAAATGATGCAAATGACTCAAAGCTTCAGAAAGCCTGATTGCTCCCATCACTAGGCATGAGTGGAGGCATTAATTTACTTTTTTTTTTTTTTAAATGTCACGTGTCACATTTATTTGCTACAGGCAAGAGTAATGAGATCACTTAATACTTTGCACGGCGTTAACACTGGTTAAATAACCCGAGTTAAATACTTAATCCACAGACAATATAAACACATACCAAGTCCGACAAGAGCCATTCTAGCACTTGTGAAGTTGTTTTGAACAAAGGCGTGCATCTGTGGAAGAAGGAAAAACACCACAGTGAGGTCACCAACTTCCGGCACATCCACAACAGCTCTGGTTTGGGGTCTTACCTGGTCTGTGTTGATTTTGCCAATCATGTACTCTGGGCAGTACAGAGAGTTGGAAAGGGCGTTCTTGTAAGCAGCAGCATGCAAGCTCTCAAGGAGACCTTGGAGTGAATGCAAGAACATCACATATCACAAGCAAAGCAGATGTAATGACGGCAACTGAATTTTCAGATTCTTATTCTGATTATTAGACAGAGGGATTTGCGAGAAAAAAAATCGTCTCTGATTAGAGTAGCACACCGAGCTGTGGGTTCTGTCCGGCGAGGGCAATCTCCACTTTCAGCTTCGGAGCAAGTTCAGACAGCTCCCAAGTCCGAAATTCCGGTGCAGTTGTCACGTTGATCAAATACTCCATGACTGTGTCGCTGCAATCAGACAATAAAGTTACACCTTGATGAGAAAAAGCGAACACAAAAGCTGCTATGGAATTGAACGGTGCTTACAAATGATCTCTCAGACAGTCCACGGTGTAGGCCATGTTCTCCCGGGTTGTAGACACACTGTACAAAATAATGTCATCAGTGAGAGAAAAGAACTGAAATACAAATTCCTGGCCACAAACGAATCCAAGAGTTGAACACATGCAGAAATCCAAAACACTCGTTTGTTTTCAATTGCAAAATACATGCAGACAGTGGTTTGTGTTTCTCAGCCCTGGAGCTACCTGTGTGACATTTGCAGGTTTTCCCTGTGGGTTAGTTCCATTGGTCCAAGGTTCTGGGCCTTGCTTAAGAGCCCAATGGTGCAGCTTGGCAGTGATGGGGCTTGAACTCTAGACCTTCTGAACCACCTCACCACCACTTTAATCAAATCCTCTGCTAGTTTATAAGCCGATTTTAAGTTTTTGTACAGTAATAATGACTTGCAAGATGTAAAACTGAACACAAACCTCAGACTACCCCCCACGGCCTCAATGCCACGGCAGATCTTGAACGCTGAGGCTCCTTTGGTAGTCTGATACAAGCAGTGTGAGATGAAGCAAATATTAAGTGCATTACAAGTAAGCAATAGGCATTTATTCCTGAACTGACATCCCAATACATACCAGACCACCTGCCAGTCGGAGCATGTGTGTGACACCCAGGTTGTCCATAGGCTCATAGCGACTGCCGGCTTTCACAAGTACAGAGATGCGAGAGGCCGGCGAATAGTTTTCCAAGGAGGCGATCACCAGTCCGCTGGGCAACTTAGTCACCTACAGAGAAAGGAATACTAATCGTGAGCATGCCCAAATAGGCATGTACATTATTTATATAATGTATAATGTATGTATATTTATATATATTCTGTTATGGAAAGGAATACAGCATAGAAACTACATACAGCAAGCTTTTTAATTAACTACTGATTTTGTAAGAAATGTTGGGAGTATGTCTAGGGGTTTCAAAATTAAATTACAAGTTAAACGGAGATGACTGTTAATCGGATTTATTACATGATCAAAGTGGACACGTGTCAAATACAAGCAAGAAAACATGCAATTAATCACGATTCAATATTTTAATCATTTGGCACTACTACTTAATACACAACTCAAAGATTGTAGCTTATAACATCCAGATATGGGCAGAATTAAATATGAGCACATACTGACCTGCACATCCTGTGGCTGGAACTTGAGTGCCTGTGCGACCTCAGCCTTATGGGCAGCCTGCGCTGCATAAAGCCTCTTCTGCAATTCAGAAGAAAGGGAATCATTCAAAATATGCTTCCCCATAACATGTTCTTTGCTATGGTGTTCAGAGGACTGCTACCTGAGATTGCTTGAACGAAGCAAATCTAACAGTCTAATGTACCATGTCTTGGAAGCCTTATAATTAGATGCCTGGTCACTATTCAGATTTCACCTGCGTTCAGTGTTTAAGCGTAAGAGAGCGGTGACACGCACAATATTTTTGAAGGGGAAAAAAAACAAAACAAAACAAAAAAAAACCCATAACTTTCTATTACTAGGGTTGGCCAGACTCAGTTTCCAACTGTTTCTTGCGATGGCTGAGAAGGTCACCCCAGACTACTCCATCAAGAGCCAGAGATTCCAACTCCTCCTGGAGAATCCCCAGGATGTTCCCAAGCCAACTGTAACATAATCCCTCCAATGGGTCCAGGGTCTGCCTTAGGGTTCCCGTTGACGCGTCTGCTCTAGATCAGCTGGGACCATCCTTGTAATAAACCCAAAAAAAGTATCTCAACTGGCACCTTTTGATCCAAAGGACCAGCGGTTCTACTCTGAGGCTCTGTAATCCACATGAGAACTTCATTTCTGCAGCCCATTCTTTCAGTCAGTACCCAAAGCTCGTAACCCCTTTTGAGAATACACATGTAGAGGAGAAAAACTGGGAGTTTTCCTGGAGTACCCGAAATAAAACCCACACAGACGAGGGCATTCCAACATTACAAAATCCACAAGGGTGGAATAAAGGTCAGGATCGAACCAGCTTTCTCAGGAGCCATGAGGTGACCATTTACCCCACTATGCACCTGTGATTTAGAGACCTTGCTCAAACGGCAGTTTGGAAATGCTGGGTCTTGACCTCAGTACCAGAAGGTTTAGATACTTTAAACAATAATATTAATTTAAATAATATGAAACTGTACAACACAGTAATTATAGCCTTTGAATTTTTATAAAACTTGAAACACACAGAAAATAAAAAAAGGAAATAGAATAGCATACTTCTTTCTGCCTTAAGACTGCAGTTCTATTTTCTGTCAGCAGATGTCACAAGGGTTCGCTCATATTAGTTTTCCATCATTCAGACATGAATAAGATAGAACACGGATTTTTATTTCTTATTATAACATCACACACCTGTACTTGGACTGTGGTGGCCTAGCGGTTAAGGTACTGGACTATGGACCAGAAGGTCCAGGGTTCAAATCCCAGACCTGCCAAGGTGCCACTGTTGGGTCCTTGAGCAAGACCCTTAACCCACAATTGCTTGGATTGTAAGACTGTATCAAGTGTAAGTCGCTCTGGATAAGGGCGTCTGCTAAATGCTGTAAATATACTTTATCGAAACACTTCAATATGACACAGCTGGATTTTAATTATAATTAAAGGCTTTGTCATGTAACTGCTGCCATATTTGAATATAATTTAGCGTTCATTTAGCTACATTAATTTAAAGGACAGTACTGACAGATGACACGGGCAAACACTTTTAATTAGTGTATAATAATAATAACAATGTGTAAATAAATATCAATACAGTCACTGATTAACACTACATCTCTAGTAAAACGCAGAGTTTATATAACTTGATTCATTTAATTTGTGTCCAATGCCAAGGTGGTTGTCAACAGCTAGCTCGCTGACCCGGTCTCCATACTGCATACTATCCTACTAAGTAAGAAGTAGTAAGTGTGAGAACCCGTTAGAAGCGCACTATTCTTTCGCACTATGTAGTACGGTAGTTTAGTGCGAGTTCAGACCAACAGCGGTTCTTCGTTTAACAGCCACGTTTAACACATCTGCCTACACGTCTAAACAGCTGTCGCTAAGTTCATATAAAGCATAAAAGTATCTTCTCACCGACAGCTGAGATATTCCCAGAAGCCCCTTCATCCTCTCGCTCTCCTTCAGACGCTGGGAGACGGCAATATGGCTGACCTGGTTGTCCTACCCACAATCCTGCACGCTCCTCTTCTACTGAAACGGACAGCGGTCACGAACACTTCCCCCTACAGCACGGGAGCAGCAGAGTTGAGTCTTAATCCTCCCCTGTTCACTACATAGTGCACTATTTAGCTACACTCCTGGGCAAAAATAAACGGAGGCACACCCAAGTTTGCAAAATATGACGCTTTGCATGGTCCTAACAACAAATTATTATTCAGAAGGACATTTGGCTGTCCCTTCTGAAGAGAGATCTCTAAAGAGACTGAACTCCACCAATCAACAATCAGACAGAATGTGTACAAATGGAAAAAAATTCAAGACCATTGTTACCCTCCCCAGGAGTGGTCGAAAACAAAGATCACTCCAAGAACAAGGCGTGTAATAGTTGGCGAGGTCACAAAGGACCCCAGGGTAACTTCTAAGCAACTGAAGGCCTCTCACATTGCCTAATGTTAATATTTATGAGTCCATCATCAGAAGAACACTGAACAACAATGGTGTGCATGGCAGGGTTGCAAGGAGAAAGCCACTGCTCTCTAAAAAGAACATTGCTGCTCGTCTGCAGTTTGCTAAAGATGACATGGACGAGCCAGAAGGCTATTGGAAGAATGTTTTGTGGATAGATGAGACCAAAATAGAAATTTATGTTTTAAAAGAAAAGCGTTATTTGTGGAGAAAAGAAAACACTGCATTCCAGCATAAGAACCTTATCCCATCTGTGAAACATGGTGGTGGTAGTATCATGGTTTGGGCCTGTTTTGCTGCATCTGGGCCAGGACGGCTTGCCATCATTGATGGAACAATGAATTCTGAATTATTTCAGAGAATTCTAATGGAAAATGTCAGGACATCTGTCAATGAACTGAATCTCAAGAGAAGGTGGTCATGCAGCAAGACAACGACACTAAGCACAACAAGGTCATTCTACCAAAGAATGGTTTTGTAAAGAAGAATAAAGTAATGTTGGGAATGGCCAAGTCAAAAGTCCTGACCCTAATCCAATGGAATGTTGGGAAGGACATGATGAAGGTGAGCAGCCAATGTGACGAAAAACCACCAACCATCCCAGAGCTGAAGGGGGGGGGCTGTTCTGTATGGAGGGAAGGGCTTAAATTCCTCTAAAGCGGTGTGCAGGAACAGATTTTTGTGGAATTCAACAGCTACAGGAAAACGTTTAGTTGCAGTTATTGCTGCACGGGGGGGGGTCCACACAGATAACGAAAAGCAAGGGTTCACATTACTTTTGACCCACTCACTAATATGTAATATTGGATCATTTCTCTCAATAAATAAATAATCAAGTATAATATTTTTGTCTCATTTGTTTAACTTTGTTTTCTTTATCTATTTAGCGACTTGTGTAAAATCTGATGATGTTCTAGGTAGATTATGCAGAAAGGAAAGAAATATAGAAATTTCTTAAAAGTTTCACCAACCTTTTAACCTTTTAAGTTCTCGGGGGCCACATTGGCCTTGAGTTTGAAGCATGTGCTAGAGGTCAGGAGGGTTCTTCATAAATGCTGCCGTTGCACACCACTTAAATACATATGCTGACCATTTTCTGCTCTAGCTGCATCTGTTGAGTACATTTAGATATGTGACCTTTTGAATGCATGGCAAAACAGTTCAATCGCAGTTGACACAATTTTTAGGGCTAACATCGATACATCTGTTTTTCTTATCAAACAGGCATGTCTGCCAAGCTCATCCAAGATAATCTGACGGAATGGAGACAGTTTTCTAAGACAAGTCTCTATGCTGATACCAAAACCACTGTGCTAAATAAAGTTGTAAGCGGTGTCCATTGCGTGACAAATAGTACCAACCATTTGTTGTCTTAAATACTGGCAAATTCAGACACCATAAGCTACACTTCTGGGCAACAAAAAATAAACTTTGAAACCTACGTTTGCAAAATAGAAGCTTGAATTGGTCCTAACAAACAAATTATTATTCAGAGGGGCAATTTGGCTGTCACTGACTCTTAGCTTAGGTGATTGTTGGAGGAAAAAGCTGGAATAAGGGAAATTCACTTTTAAAAAATCTGATTTTTTTTTTTGCCGTAAATGTGACCTATAATCTGATTTGTCAAAACTGAAATCCTAAAAAAAACTCCCTATTTTACTGTGTAAAAAATACACGGTGTCATATCACTGAATGCCAGGTGCCAGAATCCAGCACCCCGTCCACAGTTTACGCACCTTTTCCGGTCATGAGAAAAACGAGCATGCGCAGGCTGTGTCAAGCAAAACACGTGTTTCAAGCTGAGAGGTCTGTACGCACGTTTACGTTAAAGCTCCGGGTTACGATTGTTTTATTTTGTATTTTTCCATTTTCAAGCGTGTGGGCGTTGTCCTCCGTTTGAAGCACTCGCCGGGACAGAGACTCGAACAAAATTGGAAATATGCGTACGGATAAAAAAACTAGCTTTCTGCAATCGCTTAAATGCGTACGAGTTGTGTCGATCGTCTATGTGAACTGCATCACGCAGTTTGTTCCAACTTTTTGAAGTATAGAAGAATGTGTGTAGTCATATAGTAGTTTATCGTGTGATTATGACTAATAAATTGTAGTGAAAAAAATCCGTTGTGTTCATCTAAAACCAATCACAATAAATGCATACTTCAGTAATCAATCAATTTACTATGTGCTGTTTTTTACTTATTTTTAACCAGACGAAGCTGAAGTGAATCCTAAGGCCTACCCATTGGCTGATGGCCTCTCTGACCAAAAACCATTCTGGACCTGTGCACAGGCATACAACTCAAACACACTTCGCAAAGGGAGCAAACAAGGTAAAGCCTGCATCTTCAAAAGGCCTGGATATTAAGAGATCTAAACGCGATCCAAAAGTTTGCGTCTGGACTAAAACTCCATAAATCTAATTCCCAGCCACTAAAACGGCTTTGAACCGTGGAAATCGCAGCGTTCATTGTTAATGGCTGCTGAGGCTGAACCTATGGAGCTCATTTGCACCTTCCCCTGACTGTGTGAGGGACCAAAACGTTGCCTTGTTTTGTGAGGTCCAAGCAAGGCCAAGGACGAAGCTTGTGGGAGTGCGAGACCAGTCATCGCCACGTTCGGTCACTATTAAGGAAGGCTCGCAAACTGAGACTCAGATTAGTCCGTACAGATGGCGATCGAGAGGGAGGACTCTTGATTTAAGCCTGGGATTTTAAAAAACTTTGTGTTGGTTTTGTCTTTTTGTTTTACCCAGAAAAGACCTCAGTTTTTGAGAACGTAATTGGTTGAAATGTTGATGTTTGAGTTACAAAAACCAGCGGAAATAATTGTGTGTACTATCTGTTGCAATAAATGTAAAGGTCTTCCAGTGAGACTGTGTTCTGTCTCTGCAGTTTCAAAAACCGTTAAAGCTCACCTAAAGCATTTGAATAAAAGATGACTAAATGAATAACATTTGAAATTTATTCAAGTCAGACAGTTTAGACTTTTAAGTTGGTACTAATTTTAAAACACAACATAGAAGCTGTTGTGGACCGAAATGTCAATTTCCAAGTTGAAGATCTAAAGCAAAATGCCATGGCCGGAATAAAGATTAAAACTCTACATATCAGATTGAACCGAAATTGGTCACCAGAGGGCCTCTCCAGAGCTGCTCAAATTATTAGGTACAGGCAATATATAAAATGGTAGCACACCTGCTTTGGCATTGCAGGGAAACATTACACAAGTTAAAGGGGGCTGGCTGCCAACTGGAATATAAATCTGTTAATAAATAAATTAGCCTAAAACATTAACTTGAGTGGTGGCAGAGGTTCCAACAAATGGTTGTGAACTTGGCCAGGGCTTGACAATTGATGGTAGGTGTGCGGTTACCAAGGGGACCGTGATGGGACTGGCACCCTGTCCAAAATGTACCAAGCTTCAGGAGGCAGCAAGCACCCTATCAAGCATTACTATAGTGTACTTCTTTTTAAACTAAAAAATAAGTGCTGTCAGTAACGTTGTGTATTACCAGATATATACTAAAATTTACACAAGTACAACAGAAGTCTTTTGATCTAAATCTACTTAAGAAATATAAAAGTAACATTAAATTTTACATATAAAAGTTAAGTATACTTTGCTGCCAAGTTTGGCTGGGAGTTGAGTTGGAAAAAAAATGCTGTTCGTAATCATGAGTATGGACTTGTGGCATATACCGTGAAGCCAAAAAAGTATTAGTCAGACACTGATTGTGCTGCAAGTTCACCACTTAGAAAGATGAGAGAGGTTTGAATTTCCATCATAGGTACACTTCAACTATGAGAGGACAACATGAGAAAAAAAAAAATCCAGGAGAAATCACATTGTAGGATTTTTTTTTAAAAGAATTTAATTGTAAATCACGGTAGAAAAAGAAGTATTTGGTTCACCCACAAACAAGCAAGACTTCTGGCTTCACAGACCTGTAAACTTCTTTAAGAAGCTCTTCTGTCTCCACTCGTTACCGATTAATGGCACTGTTTGACCTCGTCTATCTGTAAAAAGACACCTGTCCACAGCCTTCAAACAGTTCAGACTCCAAACTCCAAAAACCATGGGCCAAGACCAAAGAGCTGTTTCAAAGGAACACCAGGAAGAAAATTGTAGACCGGCACCAGGCGGGAAGAGTGAATCTACAATAAAGCAGCAGGTTTGTTGGTGTGAGTAACTAACTGTGGAAGCAATTGTTTAAAAACCAATGCAGCATCCAAGACCATAGATTGAATCTCCCTTGATCTGGGGCCCACACAAGATATCATCTCGTGGGGGTCAAAATGACCATGCGAACGGTGAGCAAAAGTCCAGAATACACGGGAGGGACCTGATGAATGACCTTGCAGAGAGGCTGGGACCCAAAGTAACAAAGGCTACCATCAGTAACACACTATGCCAAGAGGGACTCAGATCCTGCAGTGCCAGGCGTGTCCCCCTGCTTAAGCCAGTACATGTCCAGGCCCGTCTGAAGTTTGCCAGAGAGCATATGGATGATCCAGAAGAGGATTGGGAGAATATCATGTGGTCAGATGAAACCAAAATAGAACTTATTGGTAAAAACCCAACTCATTTACATTTACATTTACATTTACAGCATTTAGCAGACGCTCTTATCCAGAGCAACTTACAATTGGTACAATCTTACAATCCAAGCAATTGTGGGTTAAGGGCCTTGCTCAAAGACCCAACAGTGGCAGCTTGGCAGAGGTGGGATTTGAACCCTGGACCTTATGGTCCAGAGTCCAGTATCTTAACCGCTAGGCTACCACAGTCCGCCAAAAACTCGTCATTTTTGGGGGAAGAAGAATGCTGAGTTGCATCCAAAGAACACCATACCCACTTTGAAGCATGGGGGTGGAAACATCATGCTTTGGGGCTGCTTTTCTGCAAATTGAACAGGACGACTGATCCGTGTTAAGGGAAGAATGAACAGGGCCATGTATCATAAGATTTTTTGCCAAAACCTCCTTCCATCAGTGAGAACACTGAAGATGGAACGTGGCTGGGTCTTCCAGCATGACAATGATCCCAAACACACCGTTCGGGCAATGAAGGACTGGCTCCGTAAAAAGCATTTCAAGGTCCTGGAGTGGTCTAGCCAGTCTCCAGATCTCAACCCCATATAAAATGTGTGGAGGGAGTTGAAAGTCCGTGTTGCCCAGCGACAGCTCCAAAACATCACTGCTCTAGAGGAGATCTGCATGGGGGAATGGGCCAAAATACCAGCTACGGTGTGTGCCAACCTGGTGAAGACTTACAGGAAAATTTTGAACTCTGTCAATGCCAACAAAGGTTATGTTACAAAGTATTGAGTTGAACTTTTGTTATTGACCAAATACTTATTTTCCACCATAATTTACAATTAAATTCTTTAAAAATCCTACAATGTGATTTGCTGGATTTCTTTCTCATGTTGTCTCTCATAGTTGAAGTGTACCTATGATGAAAATTACAGACATCTCTCATCTTTCTAAGTAGGAGAACTTGCACAATCAGTGGTTGACTAAATTCTTTTTTGCCCCTGTGTGTGTTAGTCCACTGGTAGTGTTAACCACAAAAAGTACTAAAAAATACCTATTGCTATAGTTTTTAAAGTACAAAAATGTAGAAATAGTTAACTATAACCATTATGCTACGTTTACTTAAAGAAAACTTAAAAAATACTTGCAAAAACTTTGAAACTAGTAGTTTACAGGGAGTACAAGTAAAAGGTACTTTCATAAGCTTAAAAAGTGGAACAGAAGCATACAAATACAAGATAAAACTTAGTACTCAAGGTTTAATACTCTTACTTCTATAGAATACTTAAATGCTAGTTTTATACACTAAAAAGTGGCCAGTTTACTACAAAAATACCGAAATAGGACACAATATGTTCACATGAAGTACACTTGAGGAAAGACTTCGAACTTATTCGTATTCGAGTAAATACCTAAGTTTACGTAATAACTTGAGTCTGTTCTGCTATTGGCTCATGGTACCCACGTGAGTGAGAGTCTGAAAACCAGCCCCAATACAGTGTGTGAGTGTTCAGTATTTACGCGAGAAAACTTGAACTGCAGGATAACTTACAAGCTTTTAAACATGGTAGATCAGACTGTGTTTTTTAATGACGGACATCGTGGCGAGATTCCTCACCTATGAAGAACTGATCCCGCGTTTAGAAGCTGTTTTAGGACACTTTTCTAGACGTGAAGCACACCTGGTCCAGCCCGTCAGATCCGTGATTCCTATGGCCAATTACAACGGGTAGGATATTATTCTAACTTTCCCGAGTGTGCAAACAAGCATTTTATACATTAGAAAAGTAATAAACCTTTTTTTCTGAACAGGTTTTTGGGGATAATGCCTGCATATATTGAACACGAAGGCATTTTGTGCACGAAGATGGTGGCTTTCTATAAACGTGGAGAAAGTTCTTCCTTACCATCCACCAGAGCAACGGTGTTACTGTTTAATCCAGAGTCTGGAAACCTTACTGCGGTGAGGAATTTTTAACTAACTGCTAAATGCACACAAGTCCACGTGTCAGCAGTTTAAATAGGACATAGTAAATATGTGGGCGTTATCAGACCCACCTTACTGGGGCAATGTTGCTGTGCGCCACTAAAATTCCGTTGGTAAAAACCAGTTCCTGGATTGCTGAGCAGAACTATGCAAATTCACTACAGGAACTACAGTTCCCATAATTCCCCAGCATCTTTCCAAAAGCTTGAGAGGCTAACTTGGGCAGGGTTCTTTTGTTTGTTTATTTTCTCATGGAAAGTAAGCCATTCTACTTTCCAGGTAATTATTCTGTGTTAATTTATTCTTCATTTATCATCCATGGCAGAGTAACAGCAACTCTACAGTTAAATCATTTAATCTATTTAGTGTTTAACAGGCTTATTTTTATGCAGATGCACCCAATGACTGATTGGCAAGACACATATGCCCCATCAACAAGTAGCTCTGGGTAATAAACAGTGAACAATTCACTGTTGCAGGACCTATGCTATTTCTCCTCGTTTTAAGAAGTCAGTCAAATTATTAGACCTAGCAAACACTTGGTGGTGTAAAGGTGCCAATAGTATTACTATAGTACTGTAATTAGATGTGTTTTCGTCCCTGGCAGGTTTTGGATGGGATGGACATCACCGCTAAAAGGACAGCAGCTGTGTCGGCCATTTCTGCTAAAGTATATTTCTTCTTTTGGGTTTTGTAGCATAAATACAAAGCAGCACTTGCACTAACGACGTCTTTTCTTCTGGTAGCTGTTGAAGCCAGTTCAGTCAGATGTGTTGTGCATCCTTGGTTCAGGACACCAGGCTGTCAGCCATTATGAAGCCTTCATGCAGCTCTTTTCCTTTAAAGAGGTAAAACACTAAGAGGTGACAAACTTTGGTCAGAAGAGGCTAAAGTGCAGCATTTAAAGGACATGACACTGTTCTTCTGGACATGATCAGGACATTACTTATCCAATAACGTACTACCTTACAATACATCTCTAAAAGGCTTATATTATCTTTGAGTCATTGGATAAGTTACTGTCCAGACTTGAGACCAAGCCAGGAATGGGTTAAGTGCAGGAAGCCATTCAAAAAGTATTACAAAATACTGTTTGAGACTCCCAGTGGACCATTTTAATAACTTGTGTTTGGCAAGTCCAAGCTTTTGATTTCTAAGTTCTGTTTGTTTGCTATTTTCGTTCATCTCCACCCTAACCTGTGATAAACCTTTTTTGAGTCCAAATGTTCTGTTTTTTTTTTCTTTTTTCCTTGGCTGAAATTTCAGTGCATCCTTTATGGGATGTCCCTTTTATATTCATGCATCAAATGGACCATAATCCCTACTTATTTTCCTATTGGTCATAAAATATATCACGGCCAAATCTAAGATAAAGTGCACAATCAGTAATTGCAGTACAAATGCAATGGTGATGACCCTTGCCCTCACTGTCCCTCTGTCCCGTTCAGGTGCACATGTGGAGCAGAAGAATGGAGAAGGCAGAGCAATTTGCTGCTAAAGTCCAGGGTCCTGTTAAAGTGTATCCTTCTGTCAAAGAGGCTGTGCACGGAGCCGATATCATCATCACTGTCACTAACTCATCTGAGCCGGTGCTGTTCGGGGAGTGGGTTAAACCCGGCGCCCATATTGCAGGTTAAAATAATGTATCTGCCAGAAGCTGTTATATAAAATAGTTAAACATGTTTCAGCTGTTTTTGGCCATCAGTAAAATTTACACCAAAGCACTTGGGTGGCAATTCGTTAGACCGCCACTTTAAACGCCCGGATTCAAGTCTAAGCAGTGCCCTGTGGCCAGGTTAGGTATCAGGAAGACGCAACTGGCCATGTCTGAGGGAGGGGAAGCCAGACGGGCTAGTGGGTCATCCCCCAGCACTGCCTCAGAGATGTTTACAGGACCCCGTGTTTGCAGTTATAAGATTATTAACAGTATAATGGGATTTTTAGTTTGGAAAAAGTCTTGTTCTATAAAGATTTCAGTTTGAATATGGGCTAATCTGTATGTGTGTGTCACTGTCTTTTCCAAATGATGGCTGTGTGAGATTAGCGGTAGGAGCTTGCCGGCCAGACTGGAGGGAACTCGATGACGTGTTGATGAAGGAGGCTGTGATCTATGTGGACAGCAGAGAGGGAGCGGCCCTGGAGTCAGGAGACGTCATTCTGTCAGGGGTATGCCTTAATTTGTCTGAAAGCAGAAAACTCAAGCAGCATACAATATTAAACTTGGCGTATATCTGCCTGCACCTTATAATGAACAGTTAAGTCATTTCAGGTATTTCATCCCACCTGTTTCATAAACAACCTCCAAAATATGCAGCTGCTGATGTGACATCAATGGATAGTTGTGGGCAGGGTTACGATGCAAGGCACACTGGTGGCAATTTAAGTCAACCAGTTAACCCAGTGGATTCCAAACCTTTTTCTGCAGCCCCCTTTGTAGACGAGAACACATTTTCAAGCCCCCAACGTAGATGTCTTTTGCTTAGCCCCTAGAGGGCGCCCCCCACACACACACTTTGGGAACCACTGTAACCAAACCAAATAAAAAACCTATAGAAATGCCCACGATCTGATTGGCTGAAAGTTTTGATGGTGAAAATGTGATGGTAGGAACACAAAAGACCAAAAGACTGTGCAGATAGGCTTTGAATGCAATTAAAAATAACATTAAGGTTTTTTATAATGCACAAAAGACAAAGAATTGGTTAACAGAGCTTTATTGTCCCGTTTGTACTGAATCATAGCAACAGTTTTCAGTTTAACCACAAATACTCACGATTGAATATTCGCTTCCACACGACCCTCAATTCTCCCATTTTACTGAATAAATCACCATTACAATCAACAATGTAAGAAGTCCAAAGGTCAGCTTGCATTTAATTTCTGTCGTTCTCCAGGCAAACGTGTTTGCTGAACTCGGCGAGGTTCTAAACGGGACGCTTCCTGCTCTACACGACAAGACGACAGTGTTCAAGTCGTTGGGTAGGTTCTCTTCCAAAATTTGACAAAACTACAATTAAAGATTAAAAATGCCTTTCCCCACAGCCTCTTCCTGCTCATAAGAGCATTGTTTGCACTTTGATAAGCTTGCTATTTGCTCTTGCTGGTCAGGATCCCTTGAGACGAGGGAAATTTTAACGTCTATTTAAAGCCAAGATGTTCATGTCATCTACAGCAGATCCAAAGCTTTGTGAAACCTTTTTTTAAATGGCTAGGATAGATCCTGTGTTGCTGCTTGTTCATTATTATCGGTGCTAAGGAATGATCTAGGATTCTGCTGTCATTTAGGAATGGGGATACAAGACGCTGTCGCCGCCAAGCTCGTGTTTGAGAAGTGGAAGAGCAGCCAGTGAAGAATCAACGTCAGAATCAACTTTAAAAAAAAAAATACTACATAATGTAACACTAAGAAAATCATTAAGAAAGTTATCATGACATTAAATACTGTGATTGCAGGTGAAAGTCACACCGATTTGCTTAGCTCTACTGTTAATACATTGTAGTTTGTGTACAGTAAAAATCTGACAAAATTAGAGTGTAGACATGTGGCTGCAGCTTCTTAGTATACCTCCTGTACTATTGTACTCGATCCTGTTCTATTCAAACTGCTTGTGTAAGCTACGTGGGAACAGAATTAACAGCTCACACATAGAAGAAATAAGAGGTCGCTTCGTGAGTCCAAGTCTCTAGTGTTGAGTCACGAAGCTCCAACTGGCAAGTCCAAGTCTCGGTCTTAAGGATTTTACTCCTGTGTCGTCTTACATTTCAAGTCTCTAGTGTGCAAGTCTGTGTCAAGTCAGTATACGTGGTCAATCCAGTGGCCTGTGTGCAGCTGTGTGAAATACTGGGAGAAAATTAAAGTATTTCTCACAGCTGTACATGTGTAAACGAGTAAATCGGAAAGCAAAATTCTTTTATACGACACTGTGTAGAAACGGTCCGATCTCAATACGCACACTGAATAATCTAAACAGAAAGAATCTACTAGTTAGGGCGTTAGTGTCAGGCTTAAAAATCATCGTGTAAAAATGACAGTAAATAATACACAAGGGTTCACGTGGAGGAACTCGGGGAGGAGTGTTTACAAAAGCAGGAAAACTACGACTTTGAAAAGCACTACACCCCAAAGACGCTTACTACTACTCGATTACAAGGCAGCAGGAATTTCTTAACATAGAAAAGCCATCTCCCCATATCCGAGTTGAACTCCAGCATCCTAGGAGTCGGTCATCAAGAATTAGGTCTGATTAAAATACACGAGTGAGAGAGACAGATCAGTTATGGGTACGATTCATAGTGTCTTCCCTCGTTCTAACGCCTCCTCGCTCCTCACTTGTTGCCGTTTCAGAGCAGGCGGCACTTCCGCTTGTCCTTTTTGACGGGCGGTGGGCACAGGACCGCACGGATGGCTTCGTCAAATACCGTCTTAAGGCCGCGCTGAGTCAGGGCTGAGCACTCCAGATATTTTACAGCACCTAAACAGAAGAAGAGAAGCAGAGTAGTTAAAGAAAACAGTTCAAAATGGGCATAAACACAGAGTGCAATAGCTATAGATAAACCCAAGCAGAAGAGTTTACGTTTATTGATTTATTTAACGTCGCTATCAGCATCAGTGGCCATGTTCAGTGACTCACACAAGGTTATCTCAAGACAAGTCACTCATACACTCAAGTCAATGCCAATTTAGTGTAGTCAATTAACCTAACATGCATGTCTTTGGACTGTGGGAGGAAACCGGAGCACTCGGAGTAAACCCAAGCGGACATGGGGAGGACATGCAGACTCCACACAGAAAGGACCCAGGCCGCTCCACCCTGGGATTGAACCCAGGACCTTCTTGCTATGAGGTGGCGATGCTACCCATCGTGCCGCCCACCCCAAGCAGAAGAGATTGTGGCAAGAAAGCTGGTTGTTTTCTATCATAGGCTACACTTAAAATCAAATTCTTTCGTTCCACCTTCCATATAACGCAAAATACATTGTGGTCCAAATCCTCAACTGCTAGGACACAGCAGTCCCTTAGAACCTGGGCTAGATTAACTGTACATTTAGTCATTTAGAACATGCCCTTAGCCAGAGTGACAACCAAGCAATTGTGGCAGATTGGCAGGGGTGTTATTTGAACCCTGGACGTTCTGTTCCACACCACTGCAGTGACACCTTGAGACCGATTCAGGCATCATACAGGCACAACTGGCTTTCCTCACTGCTGGGCTTGCAAACTGTTTGGCCTTGCATTCCATGCAGGGATGTTGTCATGGGTGTGCCCTTACTCCCTTTGCTGTGTGGCAAAATGACTAACACCATGACAGCCGTTTCTTTTTCCATTCTGTATGGATCTTGGGTTCTTGGTGTGGGCTCCTGGTCCTGTACCTCCCACAAAGTTGAGGAGGGCTTCTATTGAAGTGGTTTAATGCTTCCTCCATTTGCACTGGTTATACAATGTCAATCACTCGACGCCAAGTAGTGCAGTTGGTCAGTAAACGTTTTATCGTCAGTGAGGTAAGGCAGGACCCATATATAAGCGTGCTTATATCTAATCAGGTAGGCATAGATAGCCTTGCACCCGATGCAGCACCTGGTGCATGTTCACTGTGATAAAGCAGGTTGTTATTGAGCTGGGTGAAAAAAAAAACTAAGCATGTGCGCAATCAAATGATGGCGTTTTATTCAAACGTGTCTACTGACACAAAGGTCTTAGGCCACCATTAGACCTGTTGTTTTAGCAGTGGATTTAGAATGGTATTACATCTACCTTGTATGACACTGTAGCTGATTGGACCCAAAATGTTCAAACTTGGATTTGTCACTTCGTTAATCCACTTTTCCACTCCTCTTCATTCCAATCTTTGTGAGCTTTAGCATATTTGCCTTTTCTTCTTGTTCCCCTTAGGAAAAAGTGGTTTCTTGGATGCTACCCTTCCAAAAAGACCATTCCTGATCAAGCTGCTTCTAACTGCCAACCTGGCAAGCTGTCAGATGCTTCAAATGTATCTCTGGCACAAGTCCTCGCCACTGTAGCCTAAGCCTAAAAGAAGCTTTTTTCCAGTTTTTAAATTCAACTATTGCAAATTTCCTGAATTTCTGGTTGTATTCTAATTCTGAAACAACAACAGAGAAAAACAATGGTGATCTCATGGTGGCACAGTACTGTATATTTGAACTCGCTTCATTTGTGATGGTATCTCCAGTGCATTTAAACAGTGATGACGTCATGTTTATGGCATTTCTGGAGCACTCAAGTAAGTACCATCACTTCTGTTCCGAGGTCTTTCACTAGTACACCATGTTCTATATTACAGTCTACTTAGCGAACAAGGAATGAGTGAGTAAGGAAACAAGTCCAGACAAGGCTACACCCTGATGTTACAAAAACTGCAGAAGCACGGAATTTCATTGAAGGTACTTGGTTTTTAACACTTTTCCAAACTACAGTGTATGATAGCTGATCTACCAGCCAAAAGCTGACTGGGGTGGTGCAAAACCATGCTAAAGATAATCTCTACAGATAAACACAGGCAGTGGAATTTGTGGCGAGATGGCTCAGTGCTACAGTTTCAGTGGTATGGATATTAAATGTGTCCAAGTTCCCCCTTCCCTACATAGTGCACTCCAAATATAAAGTGCTGTCCAAATTAACTAGACAAAAATTCCCCTTACAGTACAGATGAATTGCTTTAAGTCATAAATAGCAGGCCATATTTCAAACGACTAACCGATTTCCTTAGCCATAGCAAGGCCTTGTGGGTATGTGATGGGCGTGAGCTTCTTTTCTTTCAGCTTCTCAATGGTGTCCTTGTCATCCCTCAAGTCCAGCTTGGTCCCAACCAGAATGATCGGCGTGTTCGGGCAGTGATGCCTGACCTCTGGATACCACTGTGGGAAAGGCAGATGATTCACAATAAAGAAAATCCTTCAATAATTAAGCGTGCCCCGACATTGTTTTCTTTCCCAGCTGTTCTATTAAATTGTTTCCTTTCCATTCTCACATTTCCCAACATGGTTTATTCAGTGAGATCACCAAGACAGAACGATACTGTTCAGTGTTTAAACACAGTACACGTCACCAGTGACTTGAGAAACTCCTGGAGCAGAGCAGAACAAATAAGAGGAGTCTCAGCCTACGCTTTATTGCATGGATTAAAAGCTTGATGGATTGGGAAACAAGGCTTAGGGTCAGGTCTTTTCTCAGATAGTGTCATCACACTAATGTGTAACGTACTGGACTGTGAAAGAGTCTTAAGCCAACTTTTATTTATATATATATATATATATATATATATATATATGAAAACATTCTCGACAACACTCTCGAACTATGATTCGTCAATCCATAATACGCTTTTCCACTGATTTTCATTCCAGCCTTTGTGAGCCTTAGCACTTCTTCACATGGTCACCCTGTTCTCCTTCTGAAAAAGTGGTTTCTTGGCTGCTACCCTTCCAAAAAGGCCATTTTTGCACAGAAAAACCATGTTTACTGAGAATTATACCTTTTACAGACACACGGCTTCCCTTAATAAGGACCAGATGACCACTCATAGGTGGAGCACATAAATAAATGTTAAACTTCAATAAATCAGCACCAGCAGTTTTACAATTTATTTACAATATTTACAATTCACAAATGAAAAATCTATGGTGATCAGAGACGTTGGGTTGCTAATGTCTCATGTGATCCCTCTTGGCTTTGTTTCCTACCAGTTCTCCTCTTTCTAGCTATGCTGCTATAGCTAATGCTGCCGGGGTCTCATGCTACACTTGGCATCAGTGATTGTTAATAGACACTGTGCTCTTAATCAATAACTAATTACATTTTCTGTTTCCTCTCCGAGTTGTGTTCCGGTGCCGGTTCCAGCCCCACACATGATGTTCATCCGCTGCAGCTCCACTCAAGCTGCTTCCGTCATCAGGTCCAGCCCCACCATACCCGGGCCACTTAACTAAAGTCATGGAGTCAAAGTTTCACTCTTAGATTTATCATCTACGCCGCCCAAGGAGGTCGGGTCCCTTTTTGAGCCTTGGTCCTCCCAAGGTTTCTTCCTATAACACTCAGGGAGTTTTTCCTTGCCTCTGTCACCCTAGGCTTGCTCAATTTGGGAATGGACGTAGTTATTAGGAGATAATCTAAACTTGTAAAGTTGCTTTGAGACAATGCTCCATTGTAAAAAGCGCTATATAAATAGATCTGACTTGACTTGACATATAATGGCTTTGTATTAGGCAACCCAACTAACTGCAGCCCCACTGGAGGGATGCAGGAAGTGGACTGCTATGAACTGGCATTTTAAAAACCACCAGGCGCCACTGGGAATGTTATCTCAGCTGATACTGAGGAAGAATGCTTGAATAGGTGTTTGGGATTTCGTCAAGATGTTTAGAAAAATAAATAAGTAAACAATGAGTCGACAAAACAGACAAGTTGAGCCATTTGATTCCACTTGTTTAGCCAATTTATGGTCTTCAGGACCTTGGGTGGTACAGTGGCAAGTCCAGCCCAACACCGCAGAAACCCGGGTTCAAGTCTTAATGACACCTTCCAACAAGGCCATGCATTACACAGGTAAATGTCTGAGGATTCCACGGTGCTGTACCAGCGAGCCTCGCCATGCCTTGAGAGGAGAACGTGAGGTTCTACACTCTGTTATTCTGGGATAGGATCCAGTAGTCCCACCCCAAGACCCTCTGGACCATTACCAGGACAAATCAAATCAGGTTAAAACAAGAACAACAAAAAAGAAATATTTTTCTGTGAATGTCTATTCGGTGTGGCTCCTATTTGGCTGGAATAATAAACCAGCAAAAACACACTTGTCCTTTGTGTATCCTGTGCCTTAACCTACATTTATCATGATTAATAAGTGCATGACCTCATGGTGTTTCATGAGATCAACCGCTCATGTGTTGCGCTGCGCAACTTCGAGGATTACAATAAGTCCGGGCCTATATTAGGCAGATGAAGAAGTGAAACGTACCGCTGTGACACAACAGACTAGACAGACTATTCCGGGTTCTTTTTCTTCCCATTTCTAAATTTTGCCCGCTCCATTCAGTTTTACTTTCATACACTGGGAGATCTGACGGGAAGTCCCTTACCTTGGCACGGACGTTCTCGAAGGATGCCGGGCTCACCAGGGAGAAGCAGATCAAAAATACGTCCTGCATGCAAGACACAAAAATGGTCAATCGAACCGTAATCGAGTCAAAGTCATTTAGTGTAATATTTAGGAATGTCAAAGCTAGGGTTTCCGTTCTGATTCCACTTGAGCCCCGACTCAAACATGTGGAATAGCTATAATATAGAGAGACAGAGAGATCTTGTACCGGTTAGTCAACAGCAAACAGAGGAAGCATTCAGTTTTGAGAGTCGTGGTTATGACACAAAGGGTTACTCTACGTACAGTAGAGCACCGAGCACAGATAACCATCGAGCATTTGTAACAACCGGTCTCTGCCTGCGTGATGATGAACCCGCAGGCTCCCAGGCCAGGCATGCAGCATGCTGATGAGGGTTGAAATGGGATGGATTGTTAAAATATTCACTCTGCACTCGTTTAGCTCTCGACGCTGTACCGTTTGGGGATAGGAGAGCGGCCGGAGTCTGTCGTAGTCCTCCTGTCCTGCTGTATCCCACAACCCCAGGTTCACCGGCTTCCCATCTACCATCACATTGGCCGAATAGTTATCGAACCTGCGTGAAGAGAACCGGGGTCAAGACTACAGGACAGGCATAGCGATGTGTAAAATCTGTACTGTAGCGGTGCGTGTGCTCACACTGTGGGGATGTACTCTCCAGGGAAGGCATTGGTGGTGTAGCTGATCAGGAGGCATGTTTTACCCACCGCTCTGTATTTAAAAAAAGTCATATGGCATTAGATGTATGGAAAAACACAGGAAAGGCATTATGTAACACAGCTTGTTTGCTCTGTCGTTAGCAGCACGCCAGCACCAATGACTATAATTAGGGCAGGAACAAGATTATAACTTCATCTAATAAGATGCCTTCACAAGAACCCATGTCCAGTAAACAACTCAGTCAATAAAACTGAAACGATCACTGGGGATGGGGACTGCAGCTACTCCAGCTTATAGACCGGACCATTTACGACTCTAGATGAGAGGAATAAGTTTGAGGCATTAAGTAGATCTCTTAACCAGACCCAATCTTACAATCTGAGCAATTGTAGGTTAAACACCCAACAATGACAGCTTGGCAGAAAGTGGGATTTAAAACCCGGGCGTCCAGTTTCAACAAGCCTAAATGGGACACTTGCAATAAATAACAAAATATCTGGTACTCTCTTTTGGGAGAACCACTTCAGACATCTCTTAACGAGAACAAAAAGCACTACTACGCTCTACAAATTTGCGCTTCAGAGCCACAACAGTGCTGCATTAATGACATATGTCCAGAAACCAAACAAGGAAACTAAGGTCTTTAATAATCCAACATCTGGATTAACAAGTCTGCTCTAACAGTTTCCTTCAGTAAACAACTTGACACCAGAACATTCTAGGTTTCTTTAAAGCATTCCAAGACTAATCTGATCATACCAAAAACTGCCCGAAAGTATTTGGTCAAATATCTCCATTGCGACACAGCAAGAAATTGCTAAAATCATGATACATTTCCTGAAAAGTTCTTTAGTACTTGTGTAACACCGATAAGCTTAGTTACTACCAACAAAAACAGGAGACAATTCTAAAAATGAGGTCATAAGTCATGAGGTCACCTTATTTCATAAGTTTTCAATGATTACATGTTTAATTTATTTTTAGTGGGGCACCATAACCTGCTGATACACTTAACTAAAAAAGGACAACAATACACTGTAACGCATTGTGAAAATGACTTTGCAACTTGGTGGCAGCCCACAAGAGTGGCCACAAAATGCAATTCAGTACCAGGAAGCTGAACACAATTTCAAAACGCAACTAAAACCACTTAGGCAGTGAGGGGATATTAACCCGGACCAGCAAACCACTGAGAAACACTGGTTTGTAACCCATGTCTGGTGAGCTGAGGTTTGAGCAGACCTAGAAAACGGAAAAGACCAAAAATATATACATTTCTTCACAATAAAGTTAGTGATGTAAAACAGAAACAATTCACGTTCTATGCATGTACCACACTTGAATAAAAAGGTATTCATATAGGTTAATTTGGTCCAGCTCTGGTCTAAGAAGAAACAAACATACACTTAATATAAGAGCAAACAACGAGGTATACAGTCTTCAAAAAAACAACAGACCTACTCTGGTATTAGTTAGGAGAAGTGGTTTTTATTAATATTTCGTTAGTTATATCTCAGAAATGTTTAATTATGAGAGAAGTAAGCTAATTGAAATGTTACTAGAGGCACCGTACACGCTCGCGACTAAAGGAATGCGGAAAAACTGTTACCATTTTAGCTGAGATTAATCAAATGAGAAACTACCAAGTCTTCCAGTTCGTTAGGTTTTACATATAACATATACACAAATAATCAACTATAAATGTCGACTTAATATAGTTTATTCAAATATTAACAGTAGTCCGTACATTTAAAGCTCGCGTTGTGTCAAACGCCGACTTAAACGGCTAAGCGGTACCACAGGAGAAAACAAAGCCCTGATAGCATAATTAACCACTTTCCAATAAAACAACGATTCAAATTGAAAACTAAAAGAAATTGAACACAAACTCACCCGTCTCCGACCACCAACACACTTTATGGCCTGCATTTGTGTTTCTTTACCGCTAGTTTCTCTGACTTGTGGTGAAAAACAAACCACACAAACAAAAACTTGTGCGACTTAACTCGCGTAACACGTTCTCTTAAACGCAAACGAACGGAGGGGTTTGTTCTAACAGACTGTATTCCAGAGCAGATCCAAAGCTTCTTGCTAAACAAACAGCAGCCACCACCCAGAAAATCTCAGTTTCAGTGAACACGATCAAATCAGATCCGCTTCACCGCCCCACCACTGTACGCTCGTCTTCACTCCCTTTTCCCTACCCCTATTCCGGCCAAAGCCCGCCTCCTGCTGTACCAGGTTCCGTCTCTGATTGGACAGCGGTACTCCGCGTACACTCTGTAGCCAATCCAAACCGGGAGAACGAAGTATACGAATGGAGGGTGGGCACACCTTTAGCAAAACTCTACCGCCATCTAGTGGAATTTTGCTAGTACATCATATCTGGATAGCTTTACAATAATTCATTCACATTCACAGCATTTAGCAGACGCCCTTATCCAGAGCGATTTACAACTGATACATCCTTACAATCCAAGCAAGTGTGGCTTAAGGACCTTGCTCAAGGACCCAACAGCGGCAGCTTGGCAAAGGTGGGATTTGAACCCTGGACCTTTTGGTCCATAGTCCAGTACCTTAACCACTAGGCTACCACAGTAATTAATAATGTCTACTTAAATTTCTTAGAAAACCAACCACATCTGTCTAAGGTTACTGGTTATGTGAAATTTATGTTCTCCCCACCCCAACATACACAAACCTGTCTTTCAAACATGGTGTAATTTTTAAAGTGTTTTAAGCTGTTGTCATGACATTAATCAATTTAATTACCTGTTTAACTATGCAAATAATAGCCTATTAATAACAAAACACTTTGCATTTGGTCTAGAAAAGTGGTGCTTAGAGATTCTAAGTAGATCTCATTGCATATTGTGGCTCTACAAACAGTTCAGTTATTTACTTTATTAATATCTGATATCAGAAATCCTTCTTGCCAACTGTTCAAAGTTCAAGGCAAAGCACGGAGCACAGTGTTACGCTCTTCCTAGCCAAGTGGAGGTGAATGTGCGTCTTATTTGACCTGACAGAAGTAATCATACCAACTTTTGATACTTGTCACAGAAATGAAAAATGCAGGAAAGCAAAACAAATGGACACTGGAGAAAAGCTTATCCTAACTTTAGCCAAGAGTATCTATAAAATTACTCTTTATTTGAACATCCCACACAAACAAAATATAACTTCATTGCAAAATCCATCCGGTGGTCCCTTAATAATTACAAAATCACTTGAAAAGCACTTACAAAAATACACAATATAAAGTGTTGCTAAGACCAACTCAAATGCTTTAAAAAAATAAATAGTGATTAATAACAGTCTCTCTTCGCTCGGCACTTATAAATCATGACACTACGTAGGAAAAGGCAAAACGATTAGACGCACTCGAAGCAGACAAACTATCGACAATATTTACATGCTATTTAAAATACATTGTTAGTCATTTCATGTAGATCAGATATACTGAGTATTTTCAGTGCAGTTCAGACCGACCCGACTCCTCTGCCATGCGACCGCAGTCCAGTCTAAAGCAGCACTTGGAGATGACCTGTCCGAGACGTACGAAGTGCAAGAGCTGAAAGCTGGCGGCCAAAGCGATCGTCTTTAGCGTCTTCAGATTGGATATGGATCGGTGGGGGGCAAAATCTGTCCTCTGTGAAAAGTCTGCTTAGTGTTTGATCATTCTCCTTTTTCCTCCTCTTCCTCCTCTGCAGGCTTCCCGTGCACCCGGAAGCGGTACAGGCAGGTGTACTCCGAGTGACCCCAGTTACTCAACACTCGGAGCTCAACGATCTGGAAGGCTTCGGTATTGTTTTCCTTTGGAGCAGAAAACAAAGCGTTAACGTGATAGAAGTTAAGAAAAATCAGACTATAGAGGGAGCTGTTGAGCGGACTGGGGCAATGGTTAGCTTGTGACCGGCAAAGGATTTCGTTAAAACAAAAACCTTAATAAACCAGCAGAACAGGACCGATCCGAGCTATGGAGCCAAGCCATCGCAGGGGCACACAAACACCCACTCAGACACCTGAGACCAGGGGTGTGCGATACGATGATATGAGGCCGTGAAAAATTGGAAAGTGTCCGTGATGTGCCATCCCAAAGATTCTACCCAATGCAGTTCTGTGCAAAGGTTCTCCCAGCCAAAGCCCATCATTTTTGGTCCATAGTCCAGTATCTTAACCACCAAGCCAGCCAAGTTGATAAATGACTATTTTAGGATATTAGAAACTCAATGTCCCAAAACATTCACAGACACACATTACCACACCTCCCTCTAAATCGACACATGCATCTCCAGGTTTTATTTATCTCACCGTGACCAGGTAAGTCTGAAGAGCGTTTCCATCCTCTTCATAGACGTACTGACCCAACAGGTGGCCTTCCTCCTGCTCTTCGTCCCCCAGACCCTTTACAGTACAAATGAAGAAAATCACACTCAAGCCTTCACAGACATTGGCATTCAAAATGCAGGAGTGACCCAATGAGCCTGTGACTCATTCAGTGACGTGCATTCTTGTGCACAAAACCCGTCCCAAATAAAAAGCGTCCCCCCATCGCCGCCGTGTACTGGTGTCTCTTACATAGACGACGAAGTTGCGTGGGGCGCTGCTGATGCTGCCAGTAGGCGAGAGCGCTTTGGGGATGTGCTCCAAGGAAAAGCCCGTAGGGACGATCTTCACAGACAGACGGATCACTAGGTAGCCGGTGGAGCCTTTGAAGGCCCAGCAGTTACCAGGATGGACGTCCGGCTACAGCGGGTAGACAGGAAAACGTTTCAAAGGCTGTATGGCGCTGATTATCGTGCTACTGAGGAAGAGCTTACCTGAATGACTGCACGGGGAGACTGGGAGAAATACCACAGAGGAAAACCAAACAGACTCATCAGCGCAGTCTTGGTCTCGTACGTCTCCGAACAACGAGTGCTCAGAATGCTGCCACCTACAGAGTTACACAGTTCAAAACTATGAACAGGTAGATGACGTTTAATGTTCATCCGATCAACATCTGATCACTTTAATGGCTGACGTCTTAGTTATAACAGGAAATAATTGGTCTTATATACAGTGGGGGGAAAAAAAGTATTTAGTCAGCCATTGATTGTGCAAGTTCTCCTACTAAGAAAGATGAGAGAGGTCTAAGTATCATCATAGGTACACTTCAACTATGAGAGCTAATATGAGAAGAAATCCATGTCCAGGCCCATCTGAAGTTTGCCAGAGAGCATATGGATGATCCAGAAAAGGATTTGGAGAATATCATGTGGTCAAATGAAACCAAAATAGACCTTTTTGGTAAAAACTCAACTCGTCGTGTTTGGAGGAATGAGTCGCATGCCAAGAACACCATACCTACTGTGAAGCATGGGGGTGGAAACATCATGCTTTGGGGCTGTTTCTCTGCAGAGGGGACAGGACTACTGATCCGTGTTAAGGGAAGAATGAACGTGGCCATGTATCGTGAGATTTTAAGCCAAGACCCCCTTCCATCAGTGAGAGCATTGAAGATGAAACGTGACTGAGTCTTCCAGCATGACAATGATCCCAAACACACCGCTCGGGCAACGAAGGAGTGGCTCCGTAAAAAGCATTTCAAGGTCCTGGAGTGGCCTAGCCAGTCTAGAAAGTCCGTGTTGCCCCAAAACATCACTGTTCTAGAGGAGATCTGCATGGAGGAATGGGCCAAAATACCAGCTACAGTGTGTGCAAACCTGGTGAAGACTTACAGGAAATGTTTGACCTCTGTCATTGCCAACAAAGGTTATGTTACAAAGTATTGAGTTAAAGTTTTGTTATTGACCAAATACTTATTTTCCACCATTATTTGTATATTACCATTATTATTTGTATTATTTGTTATTTATTATTTGTATTATTTGTTACCACTATTATTTGTATATTACCACTATACAATTAAATTCTTTAAAAACCCTACAGTGTGATTTCCTGGATGTTTTTTCTCATTTTGTCTCATAGTTGAAGTGTACCTATGATGAAAATTACAGACCTCTCATCTTTCTACGTAGGAGAACTTGCACAATTGTGGCTGACCAAATACTTTTTTGCCCCACTGCAGAGTTAAGCACTGTTTACAACCATACAATCGACATCCGTTCACTTTCATGCCCAAGTCCTTAACAGTTAAGAAATTATAATAGGAAAATAATCTGTCTCAACTCCAGATGCTGCGGCTCTAAACAACTGGTCAAATAAAAAAAAAAAAAAAAAGGTTTAGCATGTGTATTTTAACTGCCATAAATATCATCATACTTTGAAGTTTTGTTTACATTTAAATTTAAGCCTGAATTTAAAGGTTTAAAGTCTTTAAAAGGACACTGCATTGCCTGTTCTGAAAAATACTTTCTTCAAGTGGACTCATTCCCTCTTGGTAGTGTGCGGCCAGCGAGGTATGTTTACTTAAGTTTATATTCCATCGTGCGCATTTACGTTTTGCTTTTCCACTGTAATGTGTGCTTTAAACTGAAGAACCCCGGTGTTGTGCATTTCCTGGAGAGAGTGATGTGTATAAAACGTTATGCTTCGGATCCACTCGAGTTTTCAAATGCAGCTCTGATTTACGTATCGTTTGCACAGTTTTCTTGCGAGAATAACCTTTATATTTAAACTAGAGTAGCATAAAAAGATAAAAAGCATAAAAAGTGTGACTACATTAATGTCCGGTCAACAGTGCGTCTCACAGAACGTAATGGGGGCATTAAATGGCGCACACCTGTATATCTAATTCACCTCTGACAAAACTATTATGAACTAACCCTTGACATCTGCTGACAGAAGAGAGAAGTGTATCATTCTACGTTCTTTTTGTTTTCGTTAAGTTTTTCTTTATAGAAGATACAAAGCTAAGACTTACTGTATTGCACACTAAAGCACTGCACTAAATGTTTTCATTGCAACGATGACAAGCCCTCTAGCTAGTATCTATCCAGTTAAGCTCCCCGTCTTCCTTCTCTTTCGACAGCAGGTGGGGCTGTTGCTATAGATTATATATGCTATAGATTTTATTCTCTTTTAGTTAATTTCATCTTAGCCTATATATTATTCTATTCTAATTTTACACAGGGCGTTTTCTTTACATATATTATTTAATTCTTATATTTAACACCCGTGCTGGCCAAGGAGGTGGGTCCCTATTTGAGTCCTTGGTCCTGATTGTTAGCGTGTTAGTTATACCCGTTAGCCTTTCTGTTAGTATTGAATTGTTAGCCTGTTAGATTACAGCATTCGCCTTGGTTGTTGTCTTCTGTGTTACTGGATGTTAGTCGTTCCTGTTATCATTCTCAGTTTGTTTGCTTGGTCCGTCTGTTATTTACTTTATTCAGTGTAAATAAACCCCAGTCATTTGCGTGTACGTCCGTCTCCCTTGTCCTTCCTTGCCTTGAGCCTGACATTCATATTGTGCTTCTTTAACATTACTATGTGCATACTATCTTTACTACCATGTGACTATGGTAACAGACGGTCAACGTCCATTTTGGTCAACACCCTTCCTCTCAAACAACGTCTAGTTGCGAGCTTTAATACAATACCTCCAGACTCCAGCGCATAATCTACAAGGCCAACGCGGTCCTCTGAATAGAGCTTCAGCGCATTCTGCACGATCAGCTGCACATCCTGGTGAGACGAGAGAAAAAGTGAATGCCAATTTAATCACAAACCTCACGACTAGGAGCGTCTACACGCTTTACTCATCCTTTACCTGTTCAGATAAACCAGCCTCCTTAGTGGTCTGCATCACCGTCTGGGTCACCTGCTCCTCACTTGGTTTTACTTGCATCTGCTCCAGCTGAAGGGACAGGTTACCCAGAATGCGCTTCTCGAGGGCTCCGAGTGAGGCGAGCACGTCCGAGTGGCTGACAAACTTCGTGGACAGCCACTGTAGCAAAGAATCTGGCAGCTCCTCTCCCTCTGCCTCCTCACCGTACAGCAGAGACCTTAGCTCCTGCTTCACCTGCAGTGACACCTAGCAGGCACATGGGGCAATCATGATCACGGATACTAGAAAGCAACTACATAATCCTCAAGAGGTCAGACATTAAACTTACTGTGCTACTAAGGGAATCCAGCTGATCACATCTGCCTTTACAGCCCAGCACCCCTTGCAGGTCAGTCCTGATGCTACCCAGAGCGTTCTCCAGTCTGTGCACTTCTGCCAGCAGAGCCTCATGGGAGGCACCGTCTGCACCATCCCCAGGACTGAGAAAACATGGTCAGGTGGCGCATGAGACAGAGTGAAAAACACCCCTGGCTCTGCGGCATGACATGGGCCCAGCCCTGATGCTTGAGTTGGCTCTAACTAACTCTCCGATAACTGTGTTTGCTCTCGATATCAGCCATCGGTCATCCTGCTCTCTAAATAATGGCATCGCCAATTAAAAAAACCCATAACAGTCAACCACTTGTTGATATTAAGTAAATCAATGTATGGGAAACACTGCAGCAGCTTTGCTATAAGTATACAATACCACAGTGTTTCTAAATCCTGGTCCTGGCGCCCCACCGCTCTGCATCTTTTAGTGTTTTCCTGCTCCCAACACAACTGATCCAGCTACTCAGCTCATTAACAAGCCCATTATTGAGTTAAAGAGGGTGTGTTTAAACAGGAGAAGCACTAAATTGTGCAGAGAGTTGGGGCGCC
Organism: Ancistrus triradiatus; assembly: GCA_025084515.1. Lineage (NCBI taxonomy): Eukaryota > Metazoa > Chordata > Actinopteri > Siluriformes > Loricariidae > Ancistrus > Ancistrus triradiatus. Next base: position 110,089 of record JAJAGP010000994.1, read on the forward strand.
AGGACCAGGATTGAGAAACACTGCAATACCGGAACACTACACTATCCCATATTACAGCATTGCTAAAGTACAGCATATAAATACAGCGTTTGGACAGATCGCATAAACATGCAATTCCACCAACCGCATTGTGAACTCCATACACTACACCATGGACCCATCACATTACAGGTTAAAGGAATTTTTCTCTTTACAATTTATATTTTCGATGGTTTTCTTTACAGCTTACATATTGGTCACTGATGGACTCACCTGACATAAAGTGGCTTCTCAGCTTCAACATCTTGTCTTCTTTGCAACTCCTTCAAAAAATAATGACAACCTTAAAATCAGATGACATATAAAGACGTGGATGAGATCAGGTAGAGCATGCAGCTAGGCAACCTTCCGTACCTCCGTTTTGAGCGCCAGGTTCTGAAGGAGCAGTTCAAGCTTGGCTATCCTGGACTCCTGAGATTGAAACACCTGCATCTCTTCCTGCTTCTAAGGAAAAAGGAGACGGAAAGAGAAAAGCCCTGCATTAGTTACACTTTGGTCTAGAAGTTTTGAGTATGAAACTAAATTTAAGCGAAAGCTCACTGGCTGAGATTCGGCTGCCTCCTTTTCAATCTCTTGTCTTAACAGGATGACCTTCTGTTCCAGCAGCGACGTCACCCACGTGCTCATGTGTTCTCTGCCGGTGTTTGTATGTAGCTCCTCCTCCAGTGTTTTGCACAGACCCAGGACCTCGGCGTGCCGCTTGTCCTGTTTACCGCCCGCCACAGTCACCTTATCCCACAGCGTAGCCAAGCTTTTCTCTATCCGTGCCAGCCTCTCAGAGTCCTCGGCGGACAGCACTGCCAAATTCTGGGGACAGGCAAATGGAATGCTGACCAATTCGTAATTGAGGGACATAGCCATGAATAGAATTATTATTCTAAAGTAACAACAAGAAAGGTCAGTTCAGCTCAGTCCAAAACCATCTAAATTTAGGAACTCTTTATTTAGGAATTTTAAAGTCACTGTTCTTGAGCATTAATTTAATTTAATATTTAACATATGCTTACGTTTCATTCATGTTTGCTGCCATCTACATATACTGTGTATTTATATTTCATTACTATAGTAAGGACTCGATCCGCACTATATACACGTCATATTTCTATATAGTCACTGTCATCTATTCTTTTTCATTTTTCTTTTTATTTTCCTTTTATTTATGCATTTTAGACTTAATTTCTATGTTTAGATTTGATTTATCTCTATGCTGACACATGCACGAAGACAAATTCCTTGTACTTGGCGAATAAATGATTCTTATTGTGTACACCACATGGCCAAAGGGTTTGCATGACTAAAGATTAAAATATCAATTCCAAAACAAAACAACGGCTCAAGTATGGAGTCAGTCCATGGAGTTAAGTTGGAGTTAGGCATTGCTGCCAGTGAGCATGATGCTAAGCTTGTATGCAGCTGCTTGCCTATGAAATACCAAACCATGAAGAATCAGATGAGAAGACCTTGAGGCAAAGCCAATTCCAATGGCTGTGCAATCAAGAACAAGTAACTAACACTCATTAGTACTCTATGGTGAACTTGAGAGGTTGACCACTTTGTGGCTGAGTAGCTGAGTACAGTCCAGAGCCAATCATTTCTGGTATATTTGTTATTTCATGATGGCCAGTCTGAGTTGAGTGGGTTAATTTTGTAGTGGATAAAATGTACAGAATAATTAGTAGTTGTTTTTTTTAGACAAACTATCAATGAAACTCCCGGTATCTGAATTCCTGCTATAAGATAAGTATTTTAACCCCCTTCCCACTATCCAAACTACTAACCTCCTATAACAAAACAGATCATTCTGAAATACCTGAGAATAAATATGAAATTCTGCACAGAGTGCATCAGTGTAACGTAAATGACGTAGATGGTGCCTCTGAATGGCATTTTGCCTCTACCTGCACCTTCCACTTCCTTCATGTCAACAAGCTACACTGTGCATGTCAACATTTACAAGGAAATACCCTGAGGCCAGAACTCACACTCACTCTGTCTGTCTCACAAACTCACACACTCACCATGTTCTGTGTTTGGACTGTTTCTTTCTGAATATTTCTTTCAGCACCCATGACACACAAAGGCAACGGAAGGGTTCTGAAGGTGCCAGTACGAGAAAGAAACAACGGCAATGGAGCTTGTTACTCTAATATTTAGTATCAGTGGTTCAGACATGGTGTGTTAACAGACTGAGCTCTCAGCAATAACTAACTACATTTTCTCTTTTCTCTCCGAGCTCATGTTCCAGAAGCAGTTCTAGCCCCATACACCAAGATGTTCGTCCGTTTCAGCCCCACTCAGGCTGTTCTTCCATTATCAGGTCCAGCCCCACTGTACTCGGACCACACAAGAGAGTAGTAACTTTCTCCCTCCTCTGGTTGACCAGGGATGCCATGACAGCAAAACTTTCCCACCGAGGACACAAGATCCTACAGTCACCCTGTGTACTGGACTAAATAATGCAGAAATGGCCATTTTAATCAATTTATCATCTAATATATCATTTCTGTTTTTCAACTATTACTATAAACTTAACTAAATTATTCAATCTAATTCTTACATACATAATCTAGGCCACCCTTTGAGTTTTTCTTGCCAGTCGCCCTAGGCTTGGACAATTTGGATTTCGAGAAACGTGTTACATTTGGATAATGGTGTTAGACTATATTTATTTATTAACCTCAGAGTGTTCATAGGATGGGACAGTGTCAGGTTGAACTTTGCTGGGTACATCCACGGGCGGATTAGGCTCCGTTGTTACGTTTGCTGCAGGCAGGAAGGCAGGCAAGGTCCAGAAGCCGGTCACACCTAAATACCCCAGAAGAACTAACCAGCAGAATGAGAAAGAAAGTGAAACAAGGCTCTTCGGTATTTATTAATGGAGACGAATAAAGAAAACGTAGATGATCTGACACGCAAAAGTAAGATGAGTGCAGGTGCGATGCTGAACTTACCGAGGAGCAGCAACAATGGAAGAAAAATCAGAAGTAGTTTACGCAGTATGGGAAAGACCCTGGAGGAAGAGATTACAGATATAAAATGGATTTTTGTTTTCTCGAAATACCATCTGTTTACAAGCATACATGCTACCCAGACTACACACTACAAACCAAGTGACTTTTGTCCCATTGCTGTATAACGCAGCATTTACTGCATGTAGCATTTTATTCTGTCAGGTTTATTTGTTTCACAGCAGAGAAAGGAGCAAACTGCTGGACTCCGGCCCATCACGCTCTCACCCAAGTAAGGAGACGAAACATTTAATAGCAATACATCATCCTTGAATCGGGAACATTCCTCGTATGCAAACTTTACAACTTTGCTGTCCAACACTAACCTCCAGTGTGTGGAACTCAATTTTATATACCATATGCTTGTAGTACTGTCAACCTTTGAAAACCTCACCTTGTCAAGAAAAAGACGTTGACCAGAGAGTTAAGCATGACCAAATTGTACCATGCTGTTCCAAGCCACTGTACCGCTGCTGAAGCTGCACTGCCTGTACATGTACACACACAAACACACACAAAGTCAGCCAGAAATCAGGCCACAGAGAAGATTAGCACATTGGCTTAGGGAGGTTACGGGGGCTGCAGCCAGAGATTAATCAGCTGAAGGCAGGAGTAGGAAGCACCACCTCCATTGACTGGGTTAGTCTCACACATACTGAGGGGAGAGCAGCAACATACACACTACTGTTTAGATTTAGATCCGCATTCTTTCAGAGTGCACTGCTGTGAGAGGAAAATGATAGCATTAGAGAGACAGCCACAATCAAGGGGTAACCGATAAACCCCCTAAACCTGTCCACTTTTGATGCAGCGTAACAGAACAGAAGACACTGGCACTGTGCTGTATTCTACTGCAGCTAACATAAATCATAAGTCTTGAATTGCAAACTCTGGTACCTAACCCTGGAGAACACAGTGCAACACACACATATCACCGACCTGACTCCCCTCCCTCAAACAACAAAACATAGGTTAAGGTACTGGACTATGGCCTAGAAGGTCCAGGCTTCAGAGCTCACCTCTGCCAAGCTGCCACTGTTTGGACCTTCAGCAAGACCCTTAACCCACAGTTGCTTAGATTGTAAGATTGTATTATTTAAGTCAATCCGGATAAAGGTGTCTGCTAAAAAATAAACATAAACCGTGTCTGTATGGGATACCCAACCAGATCACTAGTATCCAGCCACTACCATCTTTGTGACAGTGGGGTAGAGTAGTAACCACTGTGCTATCCAAACACCTCGCATTTTCATATCCGCAGCTAAATAACAACAAATTTTGTTCTTAATTATCAGTACAAAAGCCCCTTGATGCGCATTGGCAATTTGTTTGCCGCCCTGGAAAAGTGTCATAACCAGCCCTTCACTAAAAAGGAAAAAGCAGGGATAAAACATGTAAACAAAATGAACCAAAAAAAAAAATCATTTGGCAAATCGTGAGAAAATACCGATTCAGCATCAAGTAAAAATAAATCACTTAATGATGGTCAACTGTTTTATTTAGACATACACTACCCAGGTAAGCCTTCAGCGTTTTCGATTAGGAGTTCTCTATTTTAAGCTCTTAGAGTTTATGTCAAGAAAACGTACTGTCATGGCTACCGAGCTGTGGGAATCCCCCGACTGTGGTTTGAACAAAACACTACAAAGCAATGCCTCATTTTCTGACTAATAACCAAATACCGTTCCCTTGCCAAGACATAGCAACCCAGCCCTACAACACTCAGTGATGACTAACTGCACGTGCTTGTACAGACTAGAAATTGACACAGACAAGATTGGAGGGTTTGCACACCACAAAAAAGAGACAAAAAAGTTTTTGAAACCAGAGCAGCAACATTCAGATAGAGACAGACCACAGACAGATCAGGAGCGCTGCTATAGGATAAACATGTCATGCAGGAATTACACAGGAGCCTAAAATGACCTGGAGACACGGCAGCCAAATAGAGAAACGAAAGACTCTTCTTCGTGACAAACCACACTGATGAAAGAAGATCCTGTACCGCCTTTAGCAGTCTGTTGCCTGGACACCAGCAATGGGGAAAGCAGAGTTAGTTGGCATCTTTGCTGGCTTGATTGGACTGCATCCAACAGAATCCCATTAAACACAACAGGGCAAATGTAACGAAACAGAGAGGAAACCAAGCTCAAAAAGCATCGAGTACAGAACCTGTGAAAGCTACAAGTAACCACAGAGCCTCGATTAGCTGCTGGGTTAGGGAGACTGTGACCGTCTTCGAATTCTGTTTCCCTTTGCAGTCGTCACCTAGCAGGAAATAGGAATAGCGAGCTCAAAACATGCATGTAAAATCATTTAAATGAAAACCTGAAGGAACAAGAGACACTTTATTCATGGCATGTAAACCACCTGATACTGACACACGGATCTGAGGTTTGAACGCGGTGTTAATGCGGACTTTAGCTGCACATTCGCCAATTGAATCATCACCTACAAGAATGCCCAGAACTGCACAATAATCCTCGTCAAATACGCTTCTGGCAACAATACATTAACAGGTGAAAGGTTGCTGTGGTGTGTATAATGTGTTCTACAACACCATGACTCACAGCACATGTAGGATATCCTAGTGTGTGTGTGTGAGAAAGAGAGAGAAGATGGTGTAGCCGGTACTTACACAGAGGGCCATTGAGAATTTTCTGGTCCTTCTGAGTCACCTGTTCGTTTAAATTCATGGTTCCACAGTAACTAGCATGACCTACAGAAAACCAGGACAACAAAGCATCAAATCATTGTTCCTTTAATCTGCGCCTTCAGCCTTTCCACCAGTTCCTCCGATCAGAGCCTGAGCTGAGAAGGCTCGAACACGGACAGGTAGGATTTGCATGTAACCAAGGCAATGCCCGACGGGAGAGCGAGCCATTTGGTTACGCGCACTACGTTAAGATCAGCTTCCTGGCGGCTGCAGCAGAAAGTGTGGGACGCAGCAGCAGCGAGATTTTAAGACCGAAGCAGCCCGAACATCAGAGAAGCAGCGCAGAGAAAGAGGATGTGAATCTTCAGCGTGTGAAACCTCAGACTGATGTGGGTTCACACCCTCGTGAAAACCCACGAAACCAGAACGCCAAGTGAAAACGCTGGAAGTGAAAAGGAGGTGACGTTAAGAGGACAGACGAGTTGGCAGAGGCTCGAATCAGCCCAGGAATACGACAGGTGACCAGGAAAATCAGAAAACAGTGCTCGCTGCTGAAACCTGTGACGGCTCTGAGGTTTACAGAACGATTTAAGTGGTTATCAAGAGCTGCATCAAGCATCCTTTATTACCTCCGTTAGCATAGCCATGGCTGGTTCTAGTCAGCCCGATAAACTGAGCCGGCCGCGTGAGGGCAGCAGCTGAGGAGGTAGCAGCACTCCTGCACACCCCCACACACCGGTCTGTCAGTGAGCACATCAAAGCTGGAGAGAGATCAAGGTTAACACGTTACACGCTACATAACACACACACACACACACACACACACAAAAACGTATACAGGTACACGCCGTTTAACGTCCGCTCAACGTCTGTATTAAAAATTATATGTTTTAATATGAAATTTAAATCTGTCTTTTACATTTGGACATAGCAGCTGTAAGCAGTTACATGATGCTGGACTATTCAGTAGTGCTGGGTGATGACATCAAATCAATATCATGATTAATTGAACATTTTACTGCGATTATGATTAATGAACGATTTTTTTGTTGTTGGTGTTGTTTTCTGCCCTTAAAGTTTACATTTACAGCATTTAGCAGACGCCCTTATCCAGAGCGACTTACAATTGATACAGTCTTACAATCCAAGCAATTGTGGGTTAAGGGCCTTGCTCTTGCAACAGTGGCAGCTGGGCAGAGGTGGGATTTGAACCCTGGATCTTTTGGTCCATAGTCCAGTACCTTAACCGCTAGGCTACCACATTCCCAGTTATAGTTCACTGACAAAGGTTTGTACTGTAAATATGCTCAACTATTAAAACTGGGCTTCTTTTTCCTAATGAGGAACTGCATAGATTGTGATTTTAAAATAACAGATAAATAAATAAAACAAGGAAACACACAGATGAACTATTTATAGTAGTTTGTTGAATATTTCAACCAACTGAAATCATCCTTATCATCCTGAATCCATCTTGTGTAGCATTTAAAATAACTAAAAAAAACAAAAACAAGTATTAACAAAACAAACAAAAAAATTGAAATAATCGACATGATTACATTGATTAATGGTTCTGAATGGTTTCCATTCAAATGTTAACTAACTGCTTATTTATGGACATTACTCCACTTTCTATAATTATTGTGAAGTGCCATAAATAATAAAAAAAAAGGTAGTGTCATAACTGCTTGGATTTGTCTTCAATAAACATCTTTGCATCAGTTTCTTGCATCTGCCTCTAACGTCTGCCAGTCAGGACATTTAGCTGTAGAAATCTAGGGTTTTGATGTGGTGCCATTTGGGCCTGCCCATGTTTTCAGTGTAATGTCTAATACTGAAGATATCTTGAACTACAGAAGCGCAGCCTAAAGAGACTGACTATGGTGACGTCCAGCTTCACAGAACATAATGCGGACGTTAAACAGCGCATACCTGTACACAAAAACAGACATCAGGGAACGAGGAGTTAAATTACTACATGAATGAAATAAAACGTGTTAGAAATAAAGGAAAGGAAAACCTGTGTTGGGGAAAGGTTTTGAGCATCAAGCCTTGTGGAACAGTCATTAGTTGATTTGCATGCAAAAGTGCTAATAGAAGAGAGAAAAGTAAGTGACTGAATAGACAAATTATGTTATGAAACTCTTAGCACAGTCAACATTATTATTGGAATTAAGGCTGCACAATAATGGTTAAATAGGCAATAAACTACTTACTCGGTACTGACAATGATTCAGACAATTTAGGACATTTATCAATCGCACCCATCGTATTAAGCACATCTTTAATACTGTACACTATCAAAAGTGACAGTGAATTAAAAAAATAAATAAATAAATAAATAAAAAGTTTCAAAATTCTCTACGCATTCTCTACTAGAAACAGGTCAGGATGCAGGCAGGCAGGCAGTCCCAGTATCCCGTACCTCTTCTTCCACGCAAATGGCTTTGTAGTGTGTGTGCAGCATGTGGTTTTGCATGGTCTTGTTGAAAACTGCATAAACGTGCCTTGAAATGATGACGTCTTGAAGGCAGCTTGCATTGCCCTAAAATCTCAGAGTACTTTTCTGCATTCGTGCTGCCATCACAAAAGTGTAAATGACCATTACCAAGGGCACTGACCCAACCCCATACCCAGACCCCATCCAGACTTTTGGACTTTTGGCTAATATCAGTCTGGATGGTCCTTTTAATCTTTGGTCCATTTCGTCCAAAGACCTGGAATACTGTTTCATGTGACCACAATACACGTTTCCACTGTGTGATGGTCCATCCCACATGCCTCTGAGCCCAGGGAAGTCTATGCCGCTTCTGGACATGGTTGACATGAGGGTTCTTTTTTTGTACAGTAATGTGTTAAGTGGTATTTGTAATGAAATAAAGGAATGGATGTTCATTAACAAATTAAATGACCAGAAATAATCTCTTTGGTTCACACTGTGTGCAATTAAATAAAAATAAGGCTCAAGTTCTTTGTTTCTGAATTTTCCATACATTATCTGATTAGGGTTGTACTATCATGAAGTTCAGTTGCAGATGTCAGTAGTCTTTGCACTGAACCTGTGAATTCACAATACATCCGGTTTCATTGAAAACAAGACACAGTAATTGTGCAGCCTTAATGAGAACGGCACCGCTGCCCTTTTATATTGTTTACCAAGATGACCCTGAAAGTGAGCAGGTTTAATTATGAAAGTGACAGAGGTAGAAGGTTGGAAGTACCGTCATGCAACGATCAGGTTGTAGAAAGAAGTAAGTTAGCAATGAAAACAGACACCCCTCATTAACAGCACTGGTGATCGAAAGTGTATGAACACAGCCAGACTACAGACAGGACAGAAAACGTGTTCGGGGTAGGCGGAAGGTCGGTACCTTTGCCCTGCTGACAGGTCTTCGTCAAAACACTCTGCATTAGCATGGTAAATACACAAGCTACAGAGGCAGCAGCTTTCCTGCTATAATACAGGGAGGTCTCTGAAAACCTCCTCAGCATACCTACAGACAAACCAGACTCTGGCATTAACACAGAGGCTCCACCATGACCAACTGAAACATTAGCTATTAACAATAACACACGTCATAAAATGGCCAAGTTTAAACAAGTATTACCTCGGCCATGACTGCAGACAAATGAACTGGTCTGAACATTATTTGCTACCTCATACAGACAAACAACAAGCAATCACCTGCTTTATTACACTAAACCTAAATATCTCTTATCAGCTTATACTATGTATAAAAAGGAGATGCGACACCGAGTGCGTTTGCATGGACTAAATAATCCAATCGAAGTCGGATTTCTGCAGTTATCCAATTATTCAAGGGGTCATGTATACAGCAAACTCCAATATAGAAATCAGATTAAGAAATCTGATAGAGAGAGCTGGATCTGATAGTTGCCTATTCCAAAGACCTGGATTTATTTGGTGTCTTTTTATTTATTTATTTATTTATTTTTTACATTGACTGTGATGGATATTTTCCTCACTGGATCTGGCAACTTTGGAATTGAAAGCGCCACAAACAGCTATCGAACACTTTGTGGAAACTCAAACGCAGTATATACTCAATAAACCTTAGAATTTGATTATTTAATATCAAATTTCGAATTGTGTGTCACATATGTCTGAGAGATTATCACGTGGTTGCAAAGTAGAACTCCGATTACTCCCAAAGTCACATAACCCCAGAGATTTCCCATTATCTGATTACTCAAGTGCATGCAAGCTCATTGATTGGATTACTGACAAAATCTTTTCAAAAAAATAAAATAAAAAATTCTGCAGTTATCCAATTGGGATAGAGGGCTGGGAAGAGTACAAGTGGTCACGTACACTGTGTACTCCATACTTTAATAAAAAATAAAAAATAAAAAATAAAAATCAAATTAAGAAATCCGACAGATAGCTGGATTTTATTCCAGTAATCGGATTTCTCATAGCATGTATATCAGTTATCCGATTTCCTAATCAGACATGGTTGCCAGGTCCACCTATTCTAAAGACCTGGCTTTATTTGGCCTCGATTTTCCATTGACTGCGACGGGTTATGGATGTGGAATCTGGCAACCTCACGCCACGGAATTAAAGGCGGCGAAACCGCTATGGAACACTTCGTGAAGATGCAGTATATACTCTAGAAAACAAACAATTTGATTATTTAAACTTAACTTTTGATGTGTATATCGCATATTTCTGTGAGATTATTGGTCGATTGGAAAGTAGACAACGGACGTTGCCCATTATCTGATTACTCAACCGCATACAAACTCATAGATCGGATTAATGAAATTCAGATTTTCTGCAGTTATCGGATTATTCAGTGCACGGAAACGCGCTCGTACATTTAGGTAATATGGAGTGTGTTCAATAAACAGAAAGCTCTCTAACCAGCTCTGTGTCGGCGAGTCTTCTCTCGGCTGTAGACTGTAGTGTAAGGAGGTGAGAACACTGTGGTGGCAGCGGCGGTGCCTCCATCCACCGCAGTGGAGTTCAGAGCTGCTGAGGAGTAGGAACAGGAGGAGGAGGTGCAGGCTTTGGAGACCGTGCGGGCTGGGAGAGCGTCTCTTTGGGCGATGCAGTCTTTGCAGATGTAACCACTACGGCTGGCGGAGGTCTGAGTCTGAGCGGTGTGGGTGTCGTTGCTGAGCAGAGTCAGGCTGTGGTCCGCTTGGAGCGTCTGATCTGAGAAAGGCAACCAGTAGTGCTTTAATTGTCATGCTTAAAGTGAAAGGACATGTTTACCCTTCTTTCTTTCAATCTGAACACAGCCAACTGATCAACCTCCTGTGGGCATGAGAGCTTGTCCAAGGAGGAGGGTTACGAGCGAGCAACGCACCCTTAAACCTTGCAGCTCTCAACATCTTTTCCCTGGCAGATGGTGGGTCCACAGTGAGAGAGAATTCATTCAGAGGGCCACTGGGGCCTGTTGCAGCAGGGAGACAACTGCCTCGAATTTCCCTGCTCATTTTAGTTGCAATTTTAATTCAAACACCTAAGCGCAACATTTCACACAATTGGTTCTGTAAACGACCACAGAACCTTGAAAGGAAGCAGCTCAGCTATCCCTCAAACGGATGAGAGAACTGCGAAAGAAGTGAAGTGCAGCTAAAACAGCAAGCTCACATGTTGCAGCTTGCTTTCCAAGTAACGAGCATTTTTTCGCACATTCAAAGCTATTATATATAACCACACCACCTGTGTTGTGTGTAATACTGCCTTCAGAAGATATATCAATAAATAAAGCTCCACCCTGCACCTTCCCTCCCTCAGGACGCACCCAGACCCAGTTGCATCTTGCATGTTCCCCCAGGCAAGAAAAAGTCAAGTCTTCACCACTTCATGGTCTCCATGGCGGTAAGGCTAGCGTACTTTCTGCACATTGCTTTTTTTTTCCAAACCCTTTCGTTAGCCTGCCAAGGAGACCCCATGCGTGAGCTGCTTAACTATTGGCAACTTCGGTAAACCTTATGGGATAAAACATAAAAGAAAACAGCATACCTCTGACATCACCATCCTGATCCAATCCTAAAGCAGAAAGCAAAACCTATAGTTTAATAATTACTCGGCATGACTTGCATACTCATCATATACACACACTGGTGAAATGCACCTACCCCAGAAACTGATGACCTGTGTGCGCTCCTGGATGCTCGACTCGTCCAGCAAAGAGGACAGCAGAGAAGCATCGCTGGCAGCACAGCTGTGCATGCTGCTGTTGTGAGTCTGCAGTGACAAGGACTGATTCTTCACCGGAGTCTGAAGCAGTGAACCGGATCCAGACACTGAGCGATTAGACCTCCTGCTCCTCAACGTCCTGAAGACGAGAAAGCACAAGGGTCAAGCGAAAAGGTTCAGATTGGGTAGCATATTTTATAGAACATGTCACCGCAATGGCAAAAGATGAGTTCTTGGTTCTCCTTCCCCCCCACGACATAGAAACTACAGTGGTACCTCAGTACCAAGATAATTTTCAAATAATTAATAATGTAAACTGAATTAATCCACATCAGACCCCCAGAAATTCCACACTGTACATTTGTGTATATTTTTTGCTCTTCTATTAAGAAGTGCGGTGTGATCATGTTAGAACTTTAAACACACACACAAAAAAAGTGCATTAGCCCATCACTAGTGAACACCGGTCACCCCTCTACCATCTTACCTGATCTCCCGCTGAACGAAGCTCTCGTTGCTGTGAGAGACACTGCGGTTGAGGGAGGAGTCCAGCATGCTGTCATCTGCATAGTGACTGGAGTTTCCGTGCAGGCGCAGGCTGCGTCTCGACATCCTAGGTGAGTCGTATTTCGGAGGAAGTCGGTGCTCCCGTTCGTAATCCAGAGCAGTTGAAGAGTAGCTGGAGCTGAGTGACACACGGTAATATTTTCAGTCCCTCACAAACGATGCTCCAGTTGGTCAAAATCCATTGCCCACAATCAAACAGCACAAATGAAACCATCATAAATATGATCCGCAGAGCAGTAGGTACTGAGCCCTCAAGTGTTATATAAGCAAATGTTGATTTGAGAGTACGCGAGTTTTGCCAATAATATTGTTTACTATCAAGTACTGAAACAATCACAAAATGTGGAAAAATGACGGATGAAAATGCAAAAACAAAAAAAAAAAAGGGAAAACAAACTTCATAAACATATCTAGGAATGGAAAATATCTTTATTTAATGTGGTATCATCTCCAGCGGCCTGTTCACAAGAAGCACAAGGTGATGGCGAAACACACTCGCATCGAGCCAATTTAGCATAATCAATTAACTACTTCATGTCTTCAGAGTGTGCGAGGAAACCGGAGTAAACCCACATGGACATGGGGAAGACGAGACATATCTATGAAAATAAACTTCTATTGCAACAAATGTAGAACAAAGTAGAGCAAGGAATTCAATCCTAAGCCATGCACATACAAATTTTTAATTTCACTTTCAGTAACAGTGCCATATTTAAAAATGGTGACTGCATTTCAACACGTGACAAATGTGTGTTATGAATCTTAAATGCATTCCGCACAGTTATATTTGTGGGAGGGGTGGGATTAGAGCTCAGTGATTGGTCGTGGGGGTCACTCACTGTATTTTGATATCACACTGACAGAGAGGGGAAACAAATGACCTGTGCTATGCATAACTACTCCTCTCGGAAAACAGCAGCAGGATGCCACCACTGATGTTAACGCGGAAAAGTGAGAACATGAGGGAGATGGAAAAACTTTGAGCAGACGCCTGTAGATAAAGCACCTGCAGTACTGCATGAGACGATTCCCATAAAATCCAGGGTGAACTTTGACAGATTGAGACATCACGTGTCCCAAAGTCTGATATGATGAAGATTTTCTACAGGCAGACCTGTGAATAATGAAAAAGGCTACGTGCTGCTTGTGTCATCCGACTGGGAGGTAATAAATAGTTTCACATACACTAATCCCACCCTGTGCAGTGCTGCAACAAAGTGGCATCATCTATAGACTGACTTGTGTGTGTCATTTTCAATGGGTAATGAATCAAATTTATGTCTGAATCTGGTTAATTAAACCACACCATGAACATGAGAATAACAAAGCAGGTAGTCTGAAATAGCTTAACCAGCCTAAATAAAGGCTAAGTAAAGAAACCGGTAACGTGATCCAGCAAAGCATAAGAGCATATAAACAATGTAACGCACAAGAGGACCAAATAAGAGAACATGCGTAGCTCCAAGCAAAGAAACAGCCAATCACCTACCAGAAGCAGTGAACTACCGCATACAACCCAGTTAAAGCACAGAAAGAAAAGTGGGTGGGTTTCCCCCACATGCTGAGCTAGGCTATAATTTCAAACTGCTCAATGTTTCCAAAAAGACTGAAAAAAATATTATAAACCACCAACTGCCATTTCTCCTGAAACAATCCCCGTGTTCATGCTCCTGAACTTTGAGCCATTTTGATTGCTACAGGACTGTTCATGGACAGCTGAAACGCAGACAGCTGGCAAATCAACTGCAACTTCAGATTTCACTGCAAACAAACTTGACAATGCACCAAATGTCCTTTGTATTGCAACACGAAACCCTGTTTGCTTAATAAGCAGTTAATCTTATGAAATGAACACATTTCTACACATTCTAATAAAAAGGATCAAATGCAGGACAATACACACAGCACGTTCCAGCCCCAGCTCTCGAGGTTCCACCTGTCGTATTCATGCCATGGAAAATTCCCGCAGGCAAACATTACCATCTACATGTGCACACGTACAACTGATCAACAGATCAGGACAGGCTTCGACGGAGGAAGACGGGCTCAGTCCACTTCCTGTACGAGACAACAGTGCCACTTAATGACTCACTCCGCTCACTGCTTCCCTCCCTCGCATGCTTTTTTCCTTGCTCTGCGGCTCCTTGGCCTCTCTCTCAAAATAGAAATATCCACTGCATTTTGAAAAGCATTAGGCTAAACACTACTATGCGTGTATTTCATGGCTGGATACATATTAACGATGGGTGATATAAATTTTAACCATACGTGCTGCATTAGTAAAGGTAAATTTAAAGTAGGCTCCCTATGCATTGTGTCTGCACAAATGACTGAAAATGAATTTTTGGCTCTAAGGTGGTCAGCAGTCAGTATACTAGCCCAACTTACAGGCAAAAACAGAATGTAAATGCCCCACAGCGAATCAACAAATATACATGCACTTGAGTAATCAGATAATGGGAAACCTCTGAGTTTACATGACTCAAGCAGTAATTTCTACTTGCAACTAGCCAAAAACAATCTCAAAGAAATGTGTGACAAACTTCAAAATTGAATATTAAATAATCAAATTCTTAGTTTGAGGATCTACTGCATTTCAGAGTCTATACAGTGTTCGATAGCCATTCCGCTGCCTTTAGTTCTATGGGGTGCTTAATTCCAGAGGTTGCCAGATACCGTGAGAAAAAACACATCATAGCCAATGGAAAAAAGTGATCAAATAAAACCAAGTCTTTAGATTAGGCAGTCCTGGCAACCGTGTCCGATTAGAAAATCAGGTAACTGATATAAATGCTACAACAAATCCGATTATTAGTGTAAATTCCAGCTATCTGTATCGCAATTCTTAATCTGATTTCTATACTATGATGTATACATGACGACTTGAATAATTAGATAACTGCAGAAATCCGACTATGATCGGATCATTAAGTGCATGTAAACACACTGTGATAAACTACTGCTTGTTTCATGGGGAACATGCATACCTCTTACTCACATTACTGAAAAGCAGTGAGACTAAAAAAAATATAAAATAAAATAAAAACCCAAGCTGAATATTCATCGGTTGATAGACATTACCAATCCTTCACTCTGCAATCAACCAAGGGTCAGAAAAGACAGGATAATGATGGGAAGAGTCCTATTCTGTATATACTACAGATTGTTTGCATGCATCAGATCATAGTTTTGGTAGGGAAATCAGGAATTCCCTAATTATCCTTCCTTCCTTTTTCTCGATGACTCACTAAACGGCCACCTCTCCCCTCGCAGTATGGTAGACTAGCATTGAAACAACAGCAAATACATTTTTCACTTTGGCTAAACTGGTTTTTATTACAAAGATTTCCAGAGGAAAAGCAGACTGCCCTGGGCCGTGTAATCAGAAACTATAGATTTTATCCCACTGGCTGCGTTAAACATTCAGGAAACTTCGCTGTAGGAAGGTCAATCTTTCACCATAAAATAGTGAACCATTCACATAATGGAGCAGGAGCCAAGTCTAGGATCGTGGTATGCAGGTATGTCACGATCTAACGTCTCCATTACGTTCTGCCACCCAGTCTTTTTAGGATATTGTAATACAAATATAAAGGGTATTTTCACATGAAAACTGTGTGAATACAACACGTACAGTGGTGTGAAAAAGTGTTTGCCGTTGCCCTGATTTCCTATTTTTTTGCATGTTTGTCAAACTTTAGTGTTTCTGAACATCAAACCAATTTAAATATTAGTCAAAGACAACATAAGTAAACACAAAATGCACTTTTTAAATGGTGGTGTTTATTATTAAAGGAGGAAAAAAATCCAAACCTACATGGCCCTGTGTGGAAAAAGTGATTGCCCCCTTGATAAAACAACTTAACCACACCCAGGCCTGATTATTGCCACACCTGTTCGCAATCAGGACATCACTTTAATAGGACCTGCCTAACAACGTGAAGTACACCAAAAGATCCTTAAAAGCCGATATCCAATATCCAAAGAAATTCAGGAACAATTGAGAAAGAAAGTAACTGAGATCTATCAGTCTGGAAAGGGTTATAAAGCCATTTCTTAAGCTTTGGGACTCCAGCGAACCACAGTGAGAGCTATTATCCACAAATAGTGAAGACATGGAACAGTGGTGAACCTTCCCAGGACTGGCCGGCTGACCAAAATTACCCAAAGAGCACAACAACGACTCGTCCAAGAGGTCACAAAACACCCCACAACAACATCCAAAGAACTGCAGGCCTCACTTGCCTCAGTTAAGGTCAGTGTTCATGCCTCCACCATAAGAAAGAGACTAAGCAAAAATGGCCTGCATGGCAGAGTTCCAAGACAAAAACCACTGCTGGGCAAAAAGAACATTAAAGCTCATCTCAGTTTTTCCAGATCACATCCTGATGATCCCTAAGACTTTTGGGAAAACGTTCTGTGGACGTACGAGACAAAAGTTCACCTCTTTGAAAGGTGTGAAAATTTTGAAATATTCCTCCACAACGCTGTAAAAGACTCATTGTAAGTTATCACAAATGCTTGGTTGCAGTTGTTGCTGCTAAGGGCGGCCCAACCAGTTATTAGGTTTAGGGGGCAATCACCTTTTCACACAGGGCCATGTAGGTTTCGATTTTTCTCCCCCTTAATAATAAATACCTTCATTTAAGAACCGCATTTTGTTTACTTGTGTTGTCTATGACTAATATTTAAATTGGTTTGATGCTCCAAAACACTTAAGGGTGACAAACATGCAAAAAAATGACTCAGGAAGGGGGCAAACACTTTCACACCACTAAATGCACCAAAGATAAAGCTGAAAACACCAGTGGAACGCTACCATCTATACAGCATCACTAATACCATCGTGCCCAAAGCCTAAACTGTTATGCATACGTTAAACCTTCACAGCAATTACAGAACATTGAGTAATACACTATTACGACCCTGTGTAGGCGAGAGCCGTAACACTTAAGAGGACGATACGATGGACATGATACTTTTGTTTGACGGAAGCCAAAAATGCATTGATAAACTGTATTACGAACAACACGAGATCAGCCAGATGACAGAGACTCAACAAGTCAATGTGAACCAGTTCGTATAGTTTTATGTTAGAGAGAATATACAGGTAACAAACAAGGGAGTACAATTTACAATAGGACAGCCACCTAGACTTACAAACGCCATCTATATCTTGTCGCAAATCAGTAGCAGAAAGTCACTCACACAAACGCAAGTAACTTGCACAAAAAAATATACAAATCAGAGTAAGTCTCCAGTCCAAACATGACCTAAAGAACAAGTGAGCACATGATTTGCAAGGGTAATTAGCTTAAGTAAATTAGGGAAATTTTTATTTCCCTTTTAAAATTGTTAAGACTTCAGCCGTTAAAGCAAATGAAAGTTGATCAGATGGATGTTAAAAAGGTGCATACCTGTTCTAACCAATGATTAAAACACGCAACAGCCATCGCAAATCGATTCACACAACAATCAACTTCCCTAGTAAGTATCTGCGAGTGCCAGCTTTCATCAGTCATTTCCTTTGCTTTCATGGAGAGCTCAGTGTCAATGAATTCTAGCCAGTTAAAGGCAGTAACTGAATAAATGTTCTATTCAGACCTATATGCATTTTAGAGAAACAGCAGCAGTGGGATGGAGTTTGTGATGTGCTGAGCAAGTAGCCTTCACAGCCGGACACCGTGTTCAAGTTTTAAATTACAGTCACAGCACATTACATTTCTTTGAGATGAGGTTTGGGGAGAGATTTAATGTATATAAACAAAATCAGTGAAGAAATGTTTTGAAACTGTTGTTCCTTACTGACCTGAAACTGGAATCAAATGGAAAAAATCCTGTTTCAAGGCCTACAATGTTTTACAATGGTGCAACGTTTAATTATTCGTGGAAAACAAGTTGAAATACACAATAACAAAACCAAACAAAGTACACTTCCAAAAAAAATGGATCAGATATTAGAGAGGAGGGGGCAGAGAAAATACTGCAACTTCACAGATCTGAACAAATTATATTAAGGTCCACTTCATGTACTGCATCTGTCATAATGCCAACCTGTAGCTTGTTTGTTATAGAAACAGTTGAGCAAATGTTTAATGAGGCTTGACGTTACCTCCATTGAAGGACCAAGCCCTGAAGCATCATTTACTGTTCATGCAACTTATTATCTTGATTCAGAAGCGTTTTCGCCATTTAAGCAAGCATGTGACTCGCCAGCTGCGTCTAGCCCCGAAGCACAGACTCAGCATGCACAGCAGGACACTGGCATCAGGTATGATACCATACCATTTCAAAGATCTGGTGTCACTGTATTATAGTACCACCAAGTCAGCAGGGAAGGACTCTTGAATCGTTTAGGTGGAGGGTGTTTAGTTTGGGACATTCAGGGTTAAGTCTAAAATGAGCTGGATTGCAAACGCTACAGTGGCTTCCAAGTTTTTAGGTTCCACAGACTAACCTAATTATGTGCATGCATCATCCTGTTTGTTCATCTCACCTTCTCATTTCCACTCAAGGCTCTGCAGTACACTGCACAACTCTATCCAAAACCTAATCAGCACCAACAAATGCCAGTCAGCACTAACAGGCTGCACTTGATAAGAGAGGCAGCCAGATCCTACGTGACATAGCAAAACAGCAAGTCACAGCGTGAAACAATGATGTAGGTCTGCACAGGGGTGTCGTTCATGCTTTACCCTTTCTTTTAGTGCAACAGCCGCCCTATATGGTTAGGATTAGTTTATCAGGAAAATGTACCATTTGAATATTTACTACTCTCCTCAGAGATAAAACTCTTGCATCCGGACTGTAATAAAACTCCCTCAGGGTGAGCTAGTTTCCCACGGCTTGTATTCTCTAGGATTCTGGACAATTGGTGCCACATGTACCTGTAACTGACGTGATTATATGCAGAAAAGTATGTGTGTATATATAGTCTGTCTATTTTTAAATATACACTGATAAGCCAAAGGAATAAAACTACCTGGTCTGTTACAACATTAAGGCAGGTGGGACATGTCAAACTAACATCCAGAACATTACACAGAGCCTGGTTTGGTGCCACTGTGCTGCTTTCACACTTTGAAGGGCGCCAACAACCTGCCTCCAGTTTGCGGTTTGTCCCTCCTTGGATCAATTTTGGTAGGTGCTCTTACCACTGCTGTCCGGGGGTACCCCACATGCGTTGTTGTTCAGGAGATGTTCAGAGCTTAAAATGTGCTGCTGTGCGTGGCTTTAATACTCTGGCTGATCAGTGTAAAGTATCCTTTAGACATCTACAACACTGTGCAAAAGTCTCAGGTCACCATTACATTTATTGTTTTAGCAATGCTATATTGACCATATATATAGCAAAAATTTAAACTTGGGGTTTGATTTGTCACTCCATAATCCTCTTTCCCACTGATCTCCATTCCAATCTGTGAAATCTTAGCCTTTTCACTCCATTCCCTTTCTGAAAAAGTGGTTTCTTGGCTGCTACCCTTCCAAAAAGACCATTCCTGATCATGCTCCTACATGCTGTAGAAGGGCCAACTTGGCATAAACAATTGCGAAAAAATATATATCTAATCTAAATGGTGGCCTAAGACTTCTGCACAGTACTGTACATGCCATTAGCATCACCCCTTTATTCATATAGCCTGTCATTTTTTTCCAGTTTCATAGTTCTCCAAGGAGCATGAGAATAACGTTATCCTGTAATTCAGCTCAATTAAATTCAGCTGTTTTTAAAGCCACCACTTGTATATCTGCCAATGTCTCTTACTCTCATTTGCATCCTAGAAGACCCATGGCCACTATCAGCTGTCAACACCCTCCCCAACAAGCAAAACAACACTCTGTAAAATCCTGCATGTGTGCACCTGGACAGGACTAACTTAAAACTATCAGAGTTTTGAGAGAAGACGGTAGGTGATGCTGTCTGCAGTTGTCTCAGATGAGAAAAAATATTTTATATAGACAAGGCATATCTAAACAGAAATAAAATTACAGCGTAGCTCCAGTACGAAGAAGCTACCCCAGCACTCCATGTAATTTTGGTCTCAGATGTCAAAGACTCATGCTCTGGCTAGGTTTGCCCTGCAACGTTTGTCTTTTAGGGTAACAAAACCAGCACAGTAAAACCAAATCACATTAAAAACATTTTACACTTTCAACAGACTTTTTGATGGCTGCAGGCTTTTCTGCTGTAAAGTACAAACAGGGTGTGTAAAAAGCACATCAATCATTCCTCAGACAAGAAGAACAAGATGGACAGAGCGAGCGTTTCTCAAGCACCTTAATCCCATTTTACCACACCCATGCAGGCATGACTATCATTTGACACACTTCCAATGAGTTTGTTTAACTGTAGTTAAATCATTTTGGGCCAACACCTAACCTAGCAAGTACACACAACAGACACCATTCCATAACCACACAACATCTAACCAACCAACTTCTGTTTTCTCTATGAAAGTGAAACTGGTAGTGATAGTAAATAAAAAAAAATATCTTAACATACTGAATTAATTGAGGGGCTCACTGAACCACACCTAAAAATATACCCTTTTAAAAGAATACCACAAACGCCATTTAGACCCTCGCTATGCCTGCTCATGCAAGTTACAAAAGACCACGAAACAGAAAACGTGAAGCAGCGTGACAGACATTTGGCAACGCAAACAAACCGTGAGTTATGCACAAACATTTTGCCTTAGACACCATGACCCGGAGCAGCGACACTTGTTTGCCTTCAGGAACAACCCAAATGAATGAAGTCTGACCAGATGCACACATGAAACTTCAACGCGATTTGTCATGCCAGACACAAAGCACATGTACAAACGCAGCACAGAAACAAGACCATGCTTATGCAAGATTGTGGGCTGCAGATGGTGAAACAGAAGAAAGTAAAGACTCAGAGTGAAGACTGAAATCTCTGTAAATCACTAACATAAGACGACAGCAATACTGAGCTCATATAGGGAAGGAATTCCCTTTTGGTCCAGAATTCACTGCCTACAGAAGAGCCTGTGCAAAGCAGGACTGGGTAGATGCCAGGGTGCAGCACTAGCATGTGGCCTCCTCTCCCTCAGAGATAGCCAATTGTGCACCACCAGGATTCGAACCTGGGTCACCAAAGCAAACTGCCATTGTACCACCTGAGCACTACAACCCCCGGCAGAAAACAGTGCTTGGGTCGCCCCACATCCCCTCTCTGACCTCATATATAACCCAATGTGTGTGCATGTTAAGTCTCAAGACTCACACCTAGGTCTCTGAGGTGGTGGGATAGCACCTTAGACCACTGCATCACTTGTATTGGACTGTGCAGGCTTAGCAGCTAAGGACTTTGGACCAGAAGGTCAAGTGTTCAAATCCTACCTTATTCAAGCTACCACTGTTGGGTCCTGAGCAAGACCCTTAACCAACAATTGCTTGAACTGCAAGCTACCAGGTGTGCTGGATAAGGGCACTGTATTTCATCAAGTGTTCAGTTGGAAGTTGTTTACTCAGTTTGACCTGCATACATTTTGATCAGCTAAACATTACAACCACTGTGCAATGCTGTGTGCAGTTTCAGCACCAGTATGGTTATTTAAAATAAATTCACAGAATGAAATAATGACTCAGAGCAGATTGAAAATGAAACAACAGAGAGAAACAAAGCAGGAGGACGTAATCTGTCAGTTCTGTCTTGCACTACGGGCTAAAAGTGAAGCACATGCTTAAAGCAAAGAGTCCCATGCTCACCTGAGAGAGTAGGTGTACCCAGTGTTGTCTTCTGCATGCTGTTCAGCGGTTTGTGTGTGCACTTTAGAATGAACCATGGTCTCCTTTGAGTTCAGACTGCAAGAGTAAAGGCAAGGGGAGTTTACTCTTGGCAGATGCACAAAAAGTCCACCAGTGGCGCAAATCAAGCTGTTGCCAAACATATCAACTAACCTATATAAGACGGATGCGTGCTGGGTTTGGGGTTTGCTCCTTTTGCTTAATATCAAGATCAGCTTATTCTAATGCAGACTGGGAAGCAGAAAGCTAAGCGGAAAGCTGCAGGATAATGTGGCGTTCAACCATGGAAAGAGGCCAAGACACTCCCAGACAGATCTGTCGTACACTCCAAAGCTGATAGACACGAGATTAAACAGACTGAGAGCCTAATTAATGCTGGGGGCTCAACCGAGCTGGTACTGCACTTAATTTTACAAGTGAGAACTAAAGCCTGGACTTATTCTCGTGAAGTGGGCTGTTCTATTAAGGGATGCCCAAAGGCAGGCAAAATAATGAATAAGACAAGGTCAAGTAGATCAGCGCGAACAAGACGGACCTATTCTGCTGGGTCATAACAAACCGATCAGAGCATTAGGACCTTATGATTTGGTCTGGAAGAAGAATCCTGCATTCACTAGTAGTATTACTGAGCTCTAAACCTGATCTAGGTGTCCGGACTGCAGCAAAAACATTTCCAAGCCACATACCTTGTATAAAAGGCGATTCACTGCGGTTCCATGAGCGTCGCTGCTCCGGTTATTATGTAATTTTAAAGAAAAACAAGCGCGCGTTCGTCCAAACTGAAAAACGTGTCCCGTTTCGGTTATTCCGTAGCGATCGACCCTCACTTGGTCGTTTAGGTGTGTCGAGGTGGGCGTGAATGAAGCGTCCAAACCCCAAAGCGAGTAAAATACAGCAGCAATTCGCGCCTGTTACACACTACAACACCAATATGGCCTCTTAGCCGCCGAGAGGAGGAGGAGGTGTAGCGAGCTGAGCCGTTGATCCTCCCTGCGTCTTAAATAGACAGTACACCACACGGATCATATTCTCTGCCCATAGAAATCCCACCACGAACCAAACACTGCTCCCCCGTACGTCTACTAGCCACGGTCACTGATTTTATCTAGAGAGTTATGGTGGCGTTTCATTCCGGATCCCCGGTTTTTGTTCCCTGCTCTCATACCGAAGCGTCCAGCGACAATGCTAACAATAACGCTAGGGACTTTGACAAGATTCGGAAAAGATTTTAAGCCATAAATGTCTGTCGTCCTCTCACCTCCACAAAGTTTTACTCACAGATTAGACACAGACTATGATTTTGCAAAAACTGGGGATCTTGAGTGGTCACTAATTTCAAAATTTCCCATCGTGATTACTTCGTCTCACTTCAAGACCAAGGTCCATGACAAAAAAGCCACATACAATATACAGGGTGGGCCATTTATATGGATACACCTAAATAAAATGGGAATGGTTTCATGAGTTATTTACAAGTTTATGACCACATATACAACGTGTTCAAAGTGCTGCCCATGGTGTTGGATTGTCAATGCAACCCTCTTCTGTCACTCTTGACACACTGATAGCAACACCGCAGAAGAAATGCTAGCACAGGCTTCCAGTATCCATTGTTTCAGATGCTGCACATCTCGTATCTTCACAGCATAGACAATTGCCTTCAGATGACCCCTTCAGTATAAAGGGGTCAGATCGGCGAGAGCATTTTGCGGTCTGCTGTGTTTGCATCAGTGTGTCAAGAGTGGGAGAAGAGGGTTGCATTGACAATCCAACACAATGGGCAGCACTTTGAACACATTTTATAACTGGTCATAAACTTGTAAATAACTCATGAAAGAATAAAGTTCTGTTAAAACCAAGCACACCATTGTTTTTCCTGTGAAATTCTCAATAAGTTTGATGTGTTACATGACCCTCTTCCCATTGGAAATAATAAAGTTGGATCCAAAATGGCCGACTTCAAAACTGCCGCCATGGTCAATACCCATCTTGAAAAGTTTTCCCCCTCCACAAACAGGACGTGTGCCACAAACAGGAAGTTGATATCACCAACCTTTCCCATTTTATTTAGGTGTATCCATATAAATGGCCTACCATGTAAGTGTGTACATCAGTATGATATCAATTATCAAACGTTCCCAGTGTTCAAATCTACCTTTTTACTATATAGTTGTTTACTATATATTTGCTTTAATACTTGCCATAAACATCATCATTCTTGCAGTGTGTATTCAATTTTTCACTATAAATAATCATTTTTCACACAAATAAAAGTGCAAAACAGAAAAGTGCAATACAAATGCAATACCGTCAGTTTCAAAATATTGTACCCATTACAGCAAGAACCATAAAACTCACATTCATTGTAAAATGTGACATTTTTCAAATCTTTTGAAAACACACACACACACCCCTAAAATAATCAATCAAACAAAAACAGCAGTCAGCCAAACACGCTGTAAAAAAGTGGCTTCTTAAGTACTGCAAATGATTATTTAATATCAAATTATGTACATTATTTCTCTACCTGCCAGAGACATTCCTGTATACGCTTTGCTGCTTCGCGTTGGTGCTGGAGAAAGCTCACAAATAGGTTGTTAACAATGTTCACTGATTTACAATGTTCTCGGAGAAAAAGCCTGACTTAAGACATTAAGACAGCTATCCTGACTTATCCTGTTCTTCCCAAGTCCAGTGTAACCTTACATAGTGACGTAGAAGTGTTGCATAGTAGTACAGGTGTGAACTAATGACACACAAACAATAAGATGACTTTATAGTCCCGTAACACACAAGCCCATAAATACCATTCACAATGCCAGGTGTTTGTTCGAGTGGTATAAAGTCCACCGCCACTAAAATGGAGAAGTGGGGAAACATTTTCCACAGCGGTGCAATCATGACTCACTACCCGTCTGTCTGTCTGATGGAAAACTCTGGGTTTGGATGCCAGAAAGCTGCCGTTGGCTACCATAGTGGCAGCCTTATTCATTTTACTAGCCGACCAATAAGGGTCTCCGTAGTTTCCACTACACTATAAAATGACATTCTTGAGAACTGTTTGCTCCAAACATTGCTGGAACAGTTGGGGAAACACCCTTTCCTGTTTCAGCGTAACGATATCACCATGCAGAGTCAGATCCATGAAAAAATGCAGTTTGTTGGAGATGATTGCCCTGTGCAAAGCCCAAAACTTCACATTTGGGATGACTTAAGACTTAAATGTGCTCCATTCTCACAGCCTTGTGCACGTTTTAAAATTACTACAGGCTTCTCCCTGCTCTCTTCTGAAATACCTACTCGTGTCATAAATTACACAAAATTGTGATGTCACACATTCCATAAGTGTGTGTGAGAGAGAGAGTGCGCTTTACAGTGAAATAATCTTAAAATAGTAAACAAAAATACCTTAAAAACAGAAAATAAATATTTGGTAGTCAGGGTTGATATTAAATAAATCAATGCATGGGAAACTCTGCCGTATCTTTGCTATTTATACACCACTGCAGTATCTCATATAACACTGCTAAATAACATACATAATGTTGTGTTCGGACAACGTCCACATCACAGAACCTGTCGTCAACCTTAAATGTATAATTTGTTAACCTTAAAGCTAATTAAATCTCAGTAGCAAGTTAATAATTGCTAAATGTGGTTGCAAAATAAACTCAGGCTCTTCCAAAACAAAAACAATTCCAAATCCAAATATATCAACTAACATTAAGTATGAATATGGAATTTAAAACAAACACTGCCATACATTAAGATTTGACTGCTGCTAACAATAGCTCGTTCTCTAATTAGCCACGCTTCTCAATTAAAGTAGTATTCCTGACAAAAACTTACCTTCCACGCCAACAAAATGCGTCAATTTCGAATGTTTTCCCTAAAGATATATAAAACGTGTTAGGCACTTGTAAAATAAAAATATTTAGACGAAAACTTGGGAGGTAAAATACATTTAACTAGCAAACAAGTAACGGTAAGACGTCTATATAAACAGCCTGCCTGGACCAACGTCACCTGACGTGTCACGTGAGCTACCTGCACTTTTCAGAATGAAGCCGTATCGTAACCGTTTGTTATTATTAAATATATAATATAATATAATATAATATACGATATTTCTAAGCCAAAAATCGTCTCCCTCCAGGCCAGCTGACGTGTTTTGTCGATTACCAAAAACCTTAAATACCTCATGTCCGCAAATTAATGAACCGTCAACAAATCATTTACATTGTAAGACCTTACACAACACTAGAGGAAAATTCTGCTCCTGAATTGTGATTCAGGGGCAGATGTTAACACCCTATTTGTGGAAGTGTGCACATTCACTCATCCATTCCTTTTCCATTCTTGCTAATCCATTTCAGCTTCACAAGGAGCTTGGGCCTAACCAGCAACACAGTGTGCGAGGCTGAAACCGATACTGGACAGGGTACCAGTCCATTGCAGACAGACAGACAGACACACACGTCTGTCTTGTTATCCTTGTGAGGACTTTCCATTGACATGAATGACAATGAAGGATTATTATAACGAATTAAAGCTACACATACACCTAATCTCAGTAGCCTAAAGTCTTTTGGCTCTTCAAATAAGAGTTGCCATTTTTTGTGAAAAAAAAAGGAGTTAAAGAACCAAAAAAGGTAGTTAAAGGACCGAAAAAAACAGTACCCACTAGTCAAAATTCCAGGTTTTATTATCATTGTAGTGACAATTTGGTCATCACAAGTATAGCAAGACAAGGTATGTATCCACACCCACACCCCGGGACACTTTACAGACACCAACTGACATACTGCATGTCTAATATTAAATATGTCCTGTGATGGCTGCATTACGTTGGTGGATTCTGCTATAGATTCATGTTGGATTCGTCTTTTCCTTCTAGCCTCTCCTCTGCTTCTTTCCCATTCACCATCTCTAACATCATCATCACTTTGCTCTGTGGCAGAAATGCCGATACACACTCACCAATCATTTTATTAGGTACAACTGCTTGTTTCTAAACTCGCTGTCCATTTTATCAGTTCCACTTACCGTATAGAAGCACTTTGTAGTTCTACAATTAGACTGTAGTCCATCTGTTTCTCTACACACTTTGTTAGTCTCCTTTACTCTGTCCTCTAACGGTCAGGACTCCCACAGGTCAGGTACTATTTGGGTGGTGGATCATTCTCAGCACTGCAGTGACACTGACAGGGTCACTGAGCTGCTCATCTGTTGTTGCACAGCTTGTGTTAGCCATCCTTTAATCCTTCTACTGCTCACAGGATGCTGGGGACTGGACATTTTTGGTTGGTGAACTGTTGCCAAAATCTCCAGCAGCACTGCTGTGTCTGATCCACTAATACCAGGATTTAATTTTAGACCGTTCATTAAAAGCTCATGCACCACACAGGTATTTTACATAAAGATCCTTTTATTTTTATTGCACTTTAAAATGGCCCAAGTATAAAACAGATCAATTCAACACAAATCTCTAGTATGGCTTAAAGACTCCACTCATGCTTCCCATAGAAAGATCAGACTGTTTTTCCATAAAAAAACAAATCTGTAAGTACGACAACGTAAAACCCAACAAATCAATTTAAAACCCTGCACTGATCACAGCACAAGTGAAAAGAATGAAAGCATTTGGTAGTGTTGGTTTAAAACGTTAAAGCAGCTAATATAAATCTTGGTGCTCCTGTGTTCACAGAGTGATGTTCAGATGTCAGTCTCACTGAAGTGGTCGCACAATTTTCATCGAGATGTAGTTCTGCAAAGGAATGAGAGAAATGACAAACGCATCACCATCTAAGTGAAGGAAAACACTTTCAGCACTAGAGATTGTTTACTCAACTTAGGTCAAGTTTTATTTATATAGAGCTTTCTACACCAGAGCATCATTTCAAAGCAGTTTTACAGTTATCTAGTTTCTGGGATTAGGCTCCAGAAAAAGCAGCTAAGAAATATTCAGTACTGTGCAAAAGTCTTAGGCCACCTTTAGATTTGTTGTTGTAGCAACAGTATAATCACGATAGATCACTTTGTTTATTCCACTCTTTTCCACAGATTTTCATTCCAATATTTGTGACCTTTAGTATATCTTAGCCTTTTTGCCCTGTTCCCTTCAGAAAAAGTGGGTTCTTGGCTGCTGCCCTTCCAAAAAAAACATTCATGATCAACATTTACAGAATTTAGCAGACGCCGTTATCCACTTACAATTGGTACAGTCTTACAATCCAAGCAATTGTGGGTTAAGGGCCTTGCTCAAGGACCCAACAGTGGGAGCTTGGCAGAGGTGGGATTTGAACCCTGGACCTTCTGGTCCATAGTCCAGTACCTTACCCGTTAGGTTACCACAGTCTCGAGCCTCTACGGACTGTAGCTGAACCTGCCAGATGCTGCTATTAAATACTTTACTATTTACATACACTAAATACTTGCCACTGTAGCCTATAGATGATGTTTTTTTCAGTTGGGATTATATGCAGTTTTAATACTGCTTACACATTTCCTGTATTTTCTGGTTGGTATTCTAATAAAGATACAAATAAATAATGACATATGGTCATTACAGCGTTGCTAAAACTATGGTATATGTAATCTAATAGTGGCCTAAGACTTTTGCACAGAATTGTATAGGAAGGAGTCGCGCTCTTGGGCCAAACTCTTCTTACCGGTAATGAATAGAGAAGGATTCCGATAAACAGCAGCACTAAAATCAAGATGATCAATCCGATGAACAGCCACTTGAATCTCCGCCACACAATGAACTTCATGGTCTTGCAGGGGTTGGTGAACCAGAAGAATGACGTTTCAGGTCGACTAAGTAAGAGGAGATCAACTTTAGATCAGCACATATCAGCACTGGTTTCAAAAGCTAGAATTCACTGTGATGGCTGCGTTACTTTGGCGGATTCAGCTTCGGATTCATGTTGGGCTCGTCTCTGCCTTTTCCTGCCGGCCTCTCCTCTGCCTCTTTCTCGTTCACGATCTCTAACGTCATCTCCACTTTGCCCTGTGAAAGAAATCCCGATATACACTGTGCATGTGCTTGGTAATAAGTGAGGACGGTATTATCAAATGATGACGTTTGGTACAACAGAGCTGGGTTGAATATACACTCAGTGAGCGCTTTATTAGAAACATCTGTCTACCTATTTATTCATGCGATTATCGAATCAGCCAATCATGTGGCAGGAGTACAATGCACTAACTCAGATATGGGCCGGCAGCTTTAGTTTTGACCATGGCACGATTGTTGGTGCCAGGCAGGCTTAAGAACTGCTGATCTCCTGGGATTCTCAGGCACAACTGTCTCTAGAGATACTAAAAATGGTGCTGTAA
Organism: Ancistrus triradiatus; assembly: GCA_025084515.1. NCBI lineage: Eukaryota > Metazoa > Chordata > Actinopteri > Siluriformes > Loricariidae > Ancistrus > Ancistrus triradiatus. The sequence continues at coordinate 139,649 of JAJAGP010000994.1, forward strand.
ATAAAAATCTAGATTGATGAGAGAGGTCAACCAAAAATAGCCAGACTGGTTTGAGCTGACAGAAAAAGCTACAGTAACTGGGAGAACACCTGAGCAGAATAGCATCTCAGAATGCAAATGTCGCACCTTGAGGCAGATGGGTTACAACAGGGAAACAACACTCAGTACTACTAGAGCGGTCCTAATAAAGTGCTCCGAGAGAGTGTACATTTATATGAATGCATTTTATGCTCTTTTCCTGAAAGTCATACATACGCCAAGCTCCTTCTTCCCATCTTTTTCAATGTAGCAGGGCCACCATCCTCGAACCGACTTCTGCGCAAACAAGGACTTGGACTGGTCGAACTTCTGAGGTGATTTTATGCACACTGTCAAGCATGAGCAGGCTACATTTCTCAGGCGTTTGGGCAGGCGGGATGAGATTCAGCAGGTTAAGTCAAACCGTAACCTGGTTTAGACAGCATGAATTAGCGCCAACCGGTGGTCCCGATGAAAAACAAGCGGCTCGTACAGAGTACATAATGTTGTTAGTTTATCTTATACCGAGGTAAATCATCCAGTGAGAATTTTGTCATTGTCCCCATATCTGAATGATGAGCTGGGGGTGGGATTCGGAATTTCGGTTCTTGTCCAGATTCCAGAAATGTTCCTGGTTTATAAAAAAGAGAGTTTCTTAATATTTGTGTAGAATAATTTCATTCATTCATTGACTTACTTAGGAAAGAGTCGAGGCCCCCCTAGTCGGAGGCACAGAGCGCAAGACGGGAACAACCTTAGACAGGGTGCAAATCCATCGTAGGGGACTCACACGCTTTAGGTTAACTGGCGTGATCAATTAACCTAAAGCATGTCTTTGGACTGTGGGAGGAATCCGGAGCACCCGGAGTAAACCCACGTGGAAACGGAAAGACATCCAGACTCTACACAGAAAGGACCCTGGGGTGTCCCTGCATGATAATGCTACTGTTGTAGCACCTTCACTTCCAATTTCTGTGAATTTGATCAGTTTAAACAAAACTGGAACCATTATAAAGACATTTCTGAAAAGTAAATACACATTTAAAACTGCCAGAGGTTGCTGACCCCTTTTAGATCTGCATTACCTTTTTGGAAACCAAGCACAGCTGCTCAGCAGGCAGATAATCAAAGTCAAAGACTAATCTCCAGTTGAAATTTCCATCGCCGTCAAGGGATCTGTAGTGGACATCGGTCTTCTGCTTGTCTTCCTCCTTTCCTGCCATCCAACTGAAAACGACACGTATTTAAATACTGCGTATGAAGACGATCTTTACACGTATGGTGCGTAAAAGGTTTTGCACGTACCCCTTCACGTAGATGTCACTCATCTGCTCTCCAGTAATACTGGTTTCATCCAAAATCACGTCTGTGGTGTTCCAGATGATGACGCGCAAAACATTTCTGATGGAAGGTAATCAAATAAAAGTTTAACGAAAGTGATCAAACAAAACACAGCTTCAATCAGATCGATGTTGCACTCACTTTTTGGCTTTCCGTGGGGAAATATCAAAAGGAGGCCCAGGAAGTCCCAGGCTTTTGGGGAAAACATCAACCCACATTTGAAGACTTCCCTATGAAAGAAAAATGAAATAACTGTATACAGTGGTGCTTGAAAATTTGTAAACCCTTCAGAATTTTCTATATTTCTGCATAAATGTGACCTAAAACATCATCAGTTTCACACAAGTCCTAAAAGTAGATAAAGAGATCCCAGTTAAATAAATGATACAAAAATATTACACGTGGTCATTTATTTATTAAGGGAAATGATCCAGTATTACGTATTATTGAGTGGCAAAAGTATGTGAACCTTTGCTTTCAGTATCTGGTGTGACCCCCCTGTGCAGCAATAACTGTAACTAAACGTTTCCTGTAACTGTTGATCAGTCCTGCACACCGGCTTGGAGAAATTTTAGCCCATTCCTCCGTACAGAACAGCTTCAGCTCTGGGATGTTGGTGGGTTTCCTCACATTAGCTGCTCGCTTCAGGTCCTTCCACAACATTTCTATTGGATTAAGGTCAGGACTTTGACTTGGCCATTCCAAAACATTAACGTAATTCTTCTTAAACAATTCTTTGGTAGAACGACTTGTGTGCTTAGGTTCGTTGTCTTGCTGCATGACCAACCTTCTTTCGAGATTCAGTTCAGTTCATGTCCTGACATTTTCCTTTAGAATTCTCTGATATAATTCAGAATTTATTGTTCCATCAATGATGACAAGCCATCCTGGCCCAGATGCAGCAAAACAGGCCCAAACCATGATACTACCACCACCATGTGTCACAGATGGGATAAGGCTCTTATGCTGGAATGCAGCATTTTCCTTTCTCAATAACGCTTGTCTTTTAAACCTAAAAGTTCTATTTTGTTCTCATCCATCCACTAAACATTCTTCCAATAGCCTTCTGGCTTTTCCACGTGATCTTTAGCAAACTGCAGACGAGCAGCAATGTTCTTTGTGGAGAGCAGTGGCTTTTTCCTTGCAACCCTGCCATGCACACCATTGTTGTTCAGTGTTCTTCTGATGGTGGACTCATGAACATGAACATGAACATTAACATTAGCCAATGTGAGAGAGGCCTTCAGTTGCTTAGAAGTTACCCTGGGGTCCTTTGTAACCTCACCAGGTTTTACCCCTCTCCTGCCCTGCGACAAACCGATGTCCCAAGTTGGAGAACATTGGACAACTAGTGCTACACGACTGGTCAGACTGGTGCCAGTCATTTGGCTTCAATATCATGATTAATTTGCACACAATTGAAAAAATGTCAAATTAAATGTCTCTTTGCTGTCATTTGCAAATATGACCAAAGGTTACAAAGCAGTTCTGCACCTGAGAGAGGCTGGGCTGGAAGCTGCTGTACAGTGTCCTGGTCTCCACATGCTCTGGCGCAAGACCTTGAGTTCTGAGAACATGCAACGCAATCCGCTCGTTGGAGGGCCCAGGGGCTGTGAAGTTCTTTGTTAGCCCTCTATAAACAGACAACAAAATGATCAAAAAGAATTTCTACGATTTGAATCCACGACAGATTAAACGGAATAAAAATCACCAAAGTCAGAAAGGAGATATTCCCGGCCGTTGAAAGTTAAGCTGTTTCCATTGTCTTCAGTTCTAGGAGAAGAAACTCCCCTGAGACGTGCATGATTCTGAAGAATCTGCAGTGGCTTCAGCTGATCCCGCCACTGGTTGAGTCCAGATCTGTCTCAGAAATATTTACATGGCTGTCAGACGATTACAATTGGACAAAACGTACAAGTCAAAATAAACACATTAATTGCACAGAAATGGTATTTCACTCTTCATTGCTATTCCCTATATTCTACATACCATATACAGCAATACTGGTACAAATTGTACTAAACTGTACAAATTCCGGACGCTTATTTACTGAAATGAATATTTTACACAAAAAGGTATCATTCTGGAAATCACTAATGTGTTTTTTTTAGTTTACTGAATAATCACAAAGTAAAAAATGCAACGAAATTGCGCTGAGGTTTATAATGTCAAAATCAAAGTCTGATTTTTTTCTAAAGCGCTTTTTACAATGGAGAATTATCTCAAAGCAGCTTTATTTTAGATTATCTTCTAACATCCAAGGCCGATCCCAAACTGAGCAAGCCTAGGGCGACAGCGGAAAGGAAAAACTCCCTAAAAGTCATAAGGAAGAAACCTTGGGAGGACCCAGACCCAAAAAGGGACCCGACCTCCTTGGATGGCAGATTCTTAAACTATTAGTAAGTATTAAACTAAGTTACCTAATAATTCAGATTATAGTAATAGTTTAAATAAACAGAAGCTAAAAACATATAAAAAAAAATTAACAATAAAAAATAAAATATAATACATAGATTAATATAACAGAGATAAGGTCATATTATGAAAAGTATAATAAAATAAAGAATATAATAGTGTAGCATAGAAGACAATAGTGTAAATGAATGAAATTATTAAAATAATGTAAAAATATGCATCTAGGCATTATTTTGTCCAGTACATAAAGTTAATGTCTACTTTATGGTTATTCTGTCTTTAGTGGGAAATTCAAGCAGGCAAAAATGAAGTCAAGTCAGATTTTTTTCTACAGTGCTTTTTTCTATATCTAAGGCCAATCCCAAATTGAACAAGCCTGGGGCGACAGCGGCAAGGAAAATCTCCCTGAACGTTATAAAGAAGAAACCTTGGGAGGACAAAGACTCAAAAAGGGACCCTTTGAGTGGCTTAGATGTTAAATGTAAGAATGAAACTAACTGATGTAGTCAAAGTCTGTAGTAATAGTTCAAAAAACAGAAACTAAGTAAATATGAGCAGACATTGAATAAAATAATGTAAAAAATATGTATTATTTTGTCCACAGAGTCACTTTAGAATCTGGAGTCCTCGGCAGGGTTTATTAATCTTTCATTAAAAAGAGGTGGAAAATCTAATTGCTTGACAACATTTTAAGAAAGTTTTCATTCTTACATGCAGTAAGTCTGAGGCAGCCCACAGTACGACCCAAAACGAGACAGGAACCGGTTCTCAAGGTCAATCACCGTCTCTCCGACTTTCTCATCACGAGTAAGCGCGGAAAAGTCATAGACTGAAATTTTTTAGGTCTTGTCTTGAGGGAGGGAGCATTGACATCTCAAACATTATGGTCACGAGGGAGGAGAACAAGAAAAGTAATGTAACGCATTTAAAGTAACACGGAGAACAGAACACGACTTGCGCTTACGCTACCTTCCGAAGACTGGGTTTGTGGTATTCGGCAAATAATTGTCTCTGTCATCGATGGTCTTCTTCCCCAAAGCGATCTTGATATACGGGTCACACTGCACAAGAAATCACAAAGTTCAAATTGGGCTGGTGGTTGGAATTGTAGGCTGTGTTAACGAGCACGGAACTCACTAATCCATTGTTGTCTTTGGGCTGCAGGTCAATTCCTCTGACCACGTAGACCCGGACGAGACACTCCTGAGGGCCGCTGTCGGGCAGCTCCCTGAACTGGCGTGGGGGCAAAGGTACAGCCGGGTCATCGGATACGGGATAGATCTTGAAGGAGCCCTAAAAACACCAAACAAACACCTATTTGATTACACGTCACTGTAATATACAGTTTCTAAAATTCTACTATGTAAACAACACACTGCAGTTACACACCACACACCAGCCAAATAATACGTTCTACACTGGCAGTCCACAAGAACTGCTCAGATGCACGTGTAATTTGTGAAGACAGTTGCGTAGTTGTTAATGTGGCTGCCAAAAAAGGCTACACAAACTCAAACTGGACTCTACAAATCACAGCAATCTTCCACAATGAGTTAGAGTGGTGCTTGAAAGTTTGTGAACACTTGAGATTTTTCTATATTTCTGCATAAATAGGACCTAAAACATCATCCAATTTTCACACAAGTCCTAAAAGTAGATAAAGAGAACCCAGTTAAACAAATGAGACAGAAATAGTATACTTGGTCATTTATTTATTGAAGAAAATGATCCAATATTACATATTAGTGAGTGGCAAAAGTATGTGAACCTCTAGGATTAGCAGTTAATTTGAAGGTGAAATTAGAGGCCGCTGTTTTCAATCAATGGGATGACAATCAGGGGTGAGTGGGGACCCTGTTTTATTTAAAGAACAGGGATCCATCAAAGTCTCCTCTTCACAACACGTTTGTGGAAGTGTGTCATGGAACGAACAAGGGAGATTTCTGAGGACCTCTGAGGATTTCTGAGGAGATTGAGGCCACAGAGGACCCCAGGGTAACTTCTAAGCAACTGAAGGCCTCTCTCACATTGGCTAATGTTAATATTCACAAGTCCACCATCAGAAGAACACTGAACAACAATGGTGTGCATGGCAGGGTTGCAAGGAGAAAGCCACTGCTCTCCAAAAAGAACATTGCTGCTCGTCTGTAGTTTGCTAAAGATCACGTGGACAAGCCAGAAGGCTACTGGAAGAATGTTTTTGTGGATGGATGGAGAAACAAAATAGAAACTTGGTTTAAAAAGAAAAGCGTTAGTTGGAGGGGGGAGAACAGGAAAAACGCTGCATTCCACGCGACATGGTGGTACGATACGCCCTTACCCATCTGTGGAAACCATGGTGGTAGTAGTATCATGCTTGGGCTGTTTTGGCATCTGGGCAGGGGACGGCTTGCCCATAATTGAATGGTGGAAACAATGAATTCTGATTAATCAGAGAATTCTAAAAGAAGAAAATGTCAGGACATCTTGTCCATTGAAACTGAATATCAAGGAGAGGTGTGTCATGCAGCAAAGACACGACCTAAGCCACAACAAGTCGTTTTTACCAAGAATGGTTAAATTTAAAGAAAGAATAAAGTTAATGTTTTGGAATGGCCGAGGTCAAAGTCCTAAACTTCATTCCAATGAAATATTTGTGGAGGACCTGAAGTGAGCAGCTTAATGTGAGGAAACCCACCAACATCCCAGAGTGAAGCTGTTCTGTACGGAGGAAATGGGCCTAATAAAATTCCTCCAAGACGTGTGCAGGAATGATCAAAAACAGTTACAGGAAACGTGTTTTAGTTGCAGTTATTGCTGCACAGGGGGGTCACACCAGATACTGAAAGCAAAGGTTCACATACTTTTGCCACTCACTAATATGTACTATTGGATCATTTCCCTTAATAAATAAATGACAAAGTATAATATTTTTGTCTCATTTGTTTAACTGGGTTCCTTTTATCTACTTTTAGGACTTGTGTGAAAATCTGATGATGTTTTAGGTCATATTTATGCAGAAATATAAAAAATTCTAAAAGGTTCAAAAACTTTCTGGAACGACTGTATTATCCTCTAGTTATAATTATTAAGACCATTATAATCAGAGTTCTACATTGAAAGATACCTTTAACTCCCCGACCACAGAGGGATCGTCGTCATCGGTGTTGCTCTTTCCACGGTAGAGTTTGAAGGTGTTACAGAAATCAGTCAGCCCCTTAAACTCAGGGACATTTTCAAGCTCGCAGTCAAACACCTGAAATGAGAAACGGCAACGCGTACACGTACAAGGTATTGTATGTGAACCACTGTTACACATTAGCTGAAATCATCCCATCTTAGACAGAACATTCATCAGAGCCACTCCTTTAACCAAGATCAATATTTAACCTACAATAACCAGGTGGATTTTCAAAAGGTCTCCGAGCTTGCTGATGACAGCCGTCTATAAATTTATGACTGGTCAAACACCTCTGGGATCAAAATATCCAATGTGTCATTCCCAAAAGGACCTAACCTGGGGTAGATTGTACAGTTGGGGGTCTACGGTTTGGACTCCTAATTGTTGAGACACAACTTGTTCTTTTGGTGAAGCAGGCTGAGCTGATGAGGCCGCAGTGCATGATGGGATGCAGTACGCCAACTAGGGCACTAGAGATTTTTATTTTGGTCATGTACTACATATGACTTAGGCAGATTTGGTACTGTGAGTAGTACGTAGTGTGCCATTTTGAATACAGCCAATGTTTTTTCCCATCCACCAAATCTTCAGTATGCGCACTGCTAAAGCCTCACTGAGAGCTTACCTTTAACGTGTCATAACCCTTCTGAAGGTAAGGTCCACATTTCTTGTGTTCACCAGTGGATGCATAAAACTTGCTCCACCAGTCTATTGTCTCTTTCTCCTGTAAAACAAAACAACCCAATTACAACGTTTGAAGTTCTGCTTGATTGTCTCATCGAAAAGACATTAAAGGCTACCATCTGTAACACACTACGCCAAGACGGACTCAGACCTTTCAGTGCCAGGCGTGTCCCCCTGCTTAAGACAGTACATGTCCATGCCCATCTGAAGTTTAGGCCCACCAGAGAGCATATGGATGATCCAGAAGAGGATTGGGAAAATATCATGTGGTCATGAAACCAAAATCGAACTTTTTGGTAAAAACTCAACTCGTCGTCTTTGGAGGAAGAAGAATGCTGAGTTCCATCCCAAGAACACCATACCTACTGTGAAGCATGGGAGTGGAAACATCATGCTTTGGGGCTGTTTTTCTGCAAAGGGGACAGGACGACTGATCCGTGTTAAGGGAAGAATGAACAGGGCCATGTATCATGAGATTTTGAGCCAAAACCTCCTTCCATCAGTGAGAGCATTGAAGATGGAACGTGGCTGGGTCTTCCAGCATGACAATGATCCCAAACACACCGCTAGGGTAACGAAGGAGTGGCTCCGTAAAACTCATTTCAAGGTCCTCAAGTGGCCTAGCCAGTCTCCAGACCTCACCCCCATAGGAAATGTGTGGAGGGAGTTGAAAGTCCGTGTTGCCCAAAACATCACTGCTCTAGAGGAGATCTGCATGGAGGAATGGGCCAAAATACCTGCTACAGTGTGTGCAAACCTGGTGAAGACTTACAGGAAACGTTTGACCTCTGTCATTGCCAACAAAGGTTATGTTACACAGTATTGAGTTGAACTTTTGTTATGGACCAAATACTTATTTTCCACCATAATTTACAATTAAATTCTTGATTTCCTGGATTTTTTTTCTCATAGTTGAAGTGTACCTATGATGAAAATTACAGACCTCTCTCACCTTTCTAAGTAGGAGAACTTGCACAATCAGTGGCTGACTAAATTTTTTTTCCCCACTGTACTTCTGTCAATGTTAACGATCGATTAACAAATCGCTTAACAGTGATGTTAGAACGTCAGAGGACTGTAGCTTGAGAGGAAACCAAACGCAAGATGACGAGGCCTTCAACGAAAAAGAAATTAGACACAAGGAACACATAACGAGGAAAATGGACTAGAGAACTCGAACGTACTGAGCATCGTCCAGGTGGAACAAACAGCACTTGACGTCAAACATTCAGGCACAAAAGGTGAGCATGTGGCTCCGCGATCAAAGACTTGTACCGAAATGTACTGCACGCCACTCAACAACTATACTAGCAAGCATACAACGGTCAACACACACTCTGCACAACAGTCAAATTAAATGCTGCTTCCTGATAAGCGCTGCTAGTACTCTGGCGAGTCAGATCATCTGAGATGGTGCTCAAATCTTGCTACAGTATGCTTTTAAATCCATGCACAAAATGTCACGAAATGTCATGCTTAAATTTAAAGATTTTAAAGGTGAAGTATTCAGAAAATCAATAAACCAGGTCCAACTACCACCCTGAGGAGTGCTGAGACTCTGGAGCTTCTGGAGATTTGAACATCTGAACTTAACAGAGCCAGGAAACCATGATGGTCCGCACTGTCACCTGAACCAACGGGATCGTATTTCTCCTCGGGCAAGGTGAGGCTTGAATTCAATACAGATTCCATTTGCATTTTTGAGAAATATCTGTAAATGTCTGGGTTCCGGCTCACCAGAGGCTCCCGAGTCGCTCATCGGGGTGGTGACCGGTCCTGTGTGTGTCCAAAATTTTGTACAAGACTATATGTGAAAATGGCCTTCTAGTGCCAAAAAATCAAAACTCACCTTCTCATGCTGTCGAGATGATGCCATAAACAGAAAGACAAAACAACATTAGAAGGTCAGTCTCAAATGAGTTTAAAATACAAACATACAAAGAATTTTGAAAGCAGAAATCAGCTGACTTTAAATTTCTCCAGATTCCTCCAAATCACAGGACGTTCAGCCTAAAGGTACTAATTCAAGGCAAGATTGGGTTCAGTGATTAATCCCAAACTCTCTACTGATCACAGAATGCTGATTTTAGGTTCTTGCGAGGTGCAAGCAAACTGTAGACTTCACAGCTCATTTATCCCATACATACATGTAGTGGAACGGAAGAGGCCATTTTGTCAACAGCTGCTGAGAGGCCATGCAAAAACTGAAAGTCACAATGTGGACAGTGAAAAGCTATGAACGCAGTAGAGCGCAAATGAAAAAGTCCAGGTTACATCATGAGATGGTGAGATCTGGGATTCGGAAAAAAAAAACCACGTGTGAAACATACGTAGACGACGATAAACACTTCACCTGAGTCTCGAGAAGAGGTCTGTCCTCAATGTGTATATGGAGGTCTCGAGGGGCGGATGCCATCAAAGCCACTGCAGGAGAAAATAGAAACATACCGTTTATCATTCATTCACCATCTACTTAAACCAATTCAGGGTCTTGAGGAGACGAGGCTTAAGCGGCAACACATGGCGTGAGGAGGGAGGCAACCCTAGACAGGACTCCAGTCCAATGCAGGGCACACTCACCCCTTCATAGTGGGACACTTAATAAAGTCATGTCTTTAGAATGTGAGAGGAAACCGCAGAACTGGAAGCCCACACGAATATGGGGAGAACATGCAAACTCCAGCCAAGGCAGAGTCCGGTTCTGGAATCAAACTGGGAATCTCTGGAGCTGGCAGGGATGTGGGGGACCGGCACCTATCACAGAGAACGCAGGGCCAGCAGGGGTCACTGTTGCAGTGCTGGGGGATGATTCCCATATCCAGCCTCCGCTCCCTCACAGACAGCAAATAGTGTCAGCATGCGACACCCGACCCGGCACTGGCGAGACTTGGAACAAGGGTCCTGTGGTGGGCGGGCGGGTGTTGCCTCTTAAATATGCTATCAATAATACAGTTCATACAGTGGGGCAAAAAGTATTTAGTCAGCCACTGATTGGAAAAGTTCTCCTACTTAGAAAGATGACAGAGGTCTGTAATTTTCATCACAGGTACACTTCATCTATGAGAAACAAAAAGAGAAAAATTATCCAGGAAATCACATTGTAGGATTTTTTAAGAATTTAATTGTAAATTATGGTGGAAAATAAGTATTTGGTCAATAACAAATGTTCAACTCAATGCTTTGTAACATAACCTTTGTTGGCAATGACAGAGGTCAAACGTTTCCTGGAAGTCTTCACCAGGTTGGCACACACTGTAGCTGGTATTTTGGCCCATTCCTCCATGCAGATCTCCTCTAGAGCAGTGATGTTTTGGGGCAACACAGACTTTCAACTCCCTCCACACATTTTCTATGGGGTTGAGGTCTGGAGACTGGCTAGGCCACTCCAGGACCTTGAAATGCTTTTTACGGAGCCACTCCTTCGTTGCCCGAGCGGTGTGTTTGGATCATTGTCATGATGGAAGACCCAGCCACATTCCATCTTCAATGCTCTCACTGATGGAGGTTTTGACTTAAAATCTCACGATACATGGCCCCATTCATTCTTCCCTTAACACGGATCAGACGTCCTGTCCCCTCTGCAGAAAGACAGCTCCAAAGCATGATGTTTCCACCCAAATACTTCACAATAGGAATGGTGTTCTTGGGATGCAACTCTACATTCTTCTTCTTCCATAGAAGTTGTTACAGGTCTGTGAGAACCGGAAATCTTGCTTGTTTGTGGGTGACCAAATACTTATTTTCCACCATGATTTACAATTAAATACTTAAAATATCCTACAATGTGATTTCCTCTCTTTTTGTCTCTCATTGTTGAAGTGTACCTATGATGGAAATAACAGACCTCTCTCATCTTTCTAAGTAGGAGAACTTGCACAATCAGTGGCTGACTAAATACTTTTTTGCCCCACTGTAACTAATACAGTGTTTTACGATGAGAATACGAGCCCTCGCAGTGCGACTCCTTATGTCACGCACTGCCGATTTCCTCATTTAGGACAAAAGAGTATATTAGGAAATATTAGGAAAAATCTTATTCCGAGTACAGTTTCTGCCGAATGTGTATTTATGCGCATTAGATTCCCATCATGAAGTTCGAAATATCATAAATAGGACGACTGTAAAATGGGGAGTACCTGTAGTTAATATTCTGCCATTTTATTTAGGATCAGCCAAAGTATCGACCCACAAAACTCATCAGTGTGTGGTAATATAGGACATAGCATCCGAAGGCAAATTTCCACACTATGGATAATAAATTATTACTCTATTCTATTATATTCAGGTTCAACAGCAGTTACAGAAACCCAACCTTTCGATGACATCGCCACTGCAGCCACGGTGTCATAGGGGTCACATCTGTATTCTTCCAGTGTGTCAATGGTGCACTGGCCAACGACCGGCTTCCTCCCAAATGGCCTGTGATCGATCACTTTGAGCACGATCGGAGGAGTGTACATCTCGTCCTTAGGCAAGAGCTTCAGAGAGAAAAGACTTTAAATCGCTCCGATTTCTTAACCATCTTAAGCCGTAGGACGTCCACCACGACGCTTACCACTTTCAAGAGAAGGACGTTGCCGGGGAAATTGGGACTCTTCTTCATGTTCTTGATGACTGCAGACTGGATCCGCTCTCCTCCACATTCCACCACCAGGCTCGGCGAGGTCACCGGTGCCAACTGGTAAGTCTTCATGTTGCGTAAACCCCACGCTAGAACCTACAGCAACGAGATAAACATGAGCTCCACAGTAACAACGACAACAGGAGATACCCCAACACAATACGGCCTAATGAGTTCACCTCAATGGTGGTACGCTGCACTACAGGACGGACCCCCTGAGGCACCATGTACAGCATGTCTCCTCTTTTTGGTGGGATGATTGGAAGCTCAGTCTCATCGGCCTAAAGAATTTGCAAAAAAAAATTACATGCCATAATATGACATTAGGACCTAACAGAATATGATAGTTTCCTAACAAAATGCAACCTTGGTCCTCAAAATGAGCTCAGCAGAAACAAGGATTTGTCCAGCAGGCCTTTCTTTGTGCATGACTGGGCACCAGAGCAGCTTAGGAGATCTGGTTGAGGACGGGTTCAGCTTTACTACTGGCAGGCATGTACTCCTGCCAAGTGGTTCATCTTTGCCCTGGAATACGAACACGTAAAGTCAGTCCAAAATATGTTCAAATAATCTCAAAGTTATATTAATGAACCATTTTAGCTCAGATACCATGCCTACATGAAGCTTAAATAATATATACAGTGTGCAAAAGTCTTAGGCCACCATTAGTTTTGTTGTTTTAACAATGACATAATGACCATACAGTGGGGCAAAAACGTATTTAGTCAGCCACTGATTGTGCAAGTTCTCCTACTTAGAAAGACGAGAGAGGTCTGTAATTTTCATCATAGCTACACTTCAACTATGAGAGACAAAATAAGAAAAGAAATCCAGGAAATCACATTGTAGGATTTTTAAAGAATTTAATTGTAAATCATGGTGGAAAATAAGTATTTGGTCACCACAAACAAGCAAGATTTCTGGCTCTCACAGACCTGTAACTTCTTCTTTAAGAAGCTCTTCTGTCCTCCACTCGTTATCTGTATTAATGGCACCTGTTTGACCTCGTTATCTGTATAAAAGACACCTGTCCACAGCCTCAAACAGTCAGACTCCAAACTCAACTATGGCCAAGACCAAAGAGCTGTCGAAGGACACAGGAAGAAAATTGTAGACCAAATGGATGATCCAGAAGAAAGTTAGAAAAATATCATGTGGTCAGATGAATCCAAAATAGAACTTTTTGGTAAAAACTCAACTGGAGGAAGGAGTTGTTTCGTCGCATCCCAAGAACACCATACCTACTGTGAAGCATGGGGGTGGAAACATCATGCTTTGGGGCTGTTTCTCTGCAAAGGGTGACGACTGATCCGTGTTAAGGGAAGAATGAATGGGGCCATGTATCGTGAGATTTTAAGCCAAGACCTCCTTCCATCAGTGAGAGCACTGAAGATGGAACGTGACTGAGTCTTCCAGCATGACAATGATCCCAAACCACACCGCTCAGGCAACAAAAGAGTTTGCTCCGTAAAAAGCATTTCAAGGTCCTGGATTGGCCTAGCCAGTCTCCAGACCTTAACCCCATAGAAAATGTGTAGAGGGAGTTGAAAGTCTGTGTTGCCCCAAAACATCACTGCATGGAGGAATGGGCCAAAATACCAGCTACAGTGTGTGCAAACCTTGGTGAAGACTTACAGGAAACGTTGACCTCTGTCATTGCCAACAAAGGTTATGTTACAAAGTACTGAGTTGAACTAAATTGATTGACCAAATATTTATTTTCCACCATCATTTACAATTAAATTATTTAAAAATCCTACAGTGTGATTTCCTGGATATTTTTGTTCCTCATTTTGTCTCTCATAGTTGAAGTGTACCTATGATGAAAATTACAGACCTCTCTCGTCTTTGTAAGTAGGAGAACTTGCAAAATCAATGGCTGACTAAATACTTTTTTTCCCCACTGTATATAACATGTTGTTGACGACTGGATCCCAAACTTTCAAACTTGGGTTTGTCACTCCATAATACTCTTTTACACTGATTATTATTCCAGTTCCTTAGACCTTTCACCCTGTTCCCCTTTCAAAAAAGTGGTTGGGTGATACCCTTCCAAAAAATCTAACTTGGCATCCTGTTGAAGCTGCCAGATGCTCGAGTGTAAGGCACTAAATACGTGTCACTCTAGCTTATAGAAGCTGTTTTTTCTGATTTCTTTTCAGTTTTTTAATACTGCATACAAATTCCCTACATTTTCTGGCTGTATTCTTAAAAATAGACTGAGAAATAGTTATATATGGTCATTACAGTGTTGCTAAAACAACGGTATATCTAATCTAATGGTGGCCTAAGACTTTTGCATAGTAGTAAAACAGTTTTGTGTATTAACAACACTACCCTACTACTGAGTAGTCTCCCTGTTGTAACCCATACTTATTCCATGCATTATAGCATCTATTCCAAACAAAAGCGAAATAAACACCGCAACTGTTGGACCTCTGCACCACCTGAATGCCAGTATAAATATTGTCAATACAAAACTGAGTGAGAAGGATCATGCCACATCACTGCAACATCCATCCTACTCAGCCCTGCTCTCCCACACCCTGTGTATTCCAGCCTAAAACAACAAAACTGTTGAAAACTACTGGTTAGCAAGGTAAAAACCAACCACTTGGTCGCTGTCAAAAATCTCCAGCACAACTTGTGGAGGGTCTTTAGCGAGTGCTTGGGGGTCTCCATAGATTTCCAGTCTGTTGAAGATCAGGGTTTGATCCCAGGTGGGATTCAGGGTGGACTTGATGGTTTCTGTGGTCTGGCTCATGTGTAAAAATGATACATGCACATACGGATCTGTAATCAAAGGGAAAGGGTTACACCTCCATACTGACTTATACAGTCTTAATGTTGTAAGCGGAAGATGTCCAGTGGTGGTTTAGTAACCTGAGAAGCTATCTTTGTCCAAAGCAAGCAGGTTTCTTGCCTGGTAAACGTAGACTCGAAGGTGGTACTCATAGGACCCTGTGAAGAGATGTTCAGACAACACAACACATCACAGCTTGGTTATTTGAGTATTGGCTGTACTAATAAACTAATAATGCTTTTTAATGTTACACGTTCCTAATTTCATTTTTCTTTATAAACAATTCCAATTGAATTATTATAGTTTTCTCATGTACAGGAAGCGACGATTAACAACTGGGGTTTTGAATTATAGTCTTTCAACTATGGACGTTGCACCCGTAAACAGCTGGTCAAATTCAAAACGGTTTAGCCTGTGTATTTTAATGCCATAAATATTATTTAGGTCATACTTTGATGTTTAGTATGCATTTTCTTTTATTTAACTGACTTTCATGATTATTGATTTACCTTTAATTAACTAGGTTCATAAGTAGGATTTACCTTCTTAGGTTTAAAGTGATGATACTGCACTGCCTGTTCTGGAAATTAGTGCTTCTTCAAGTGGACTCATTCCCTCTTGTTTGTGTGCAGCCAGCCAGGTATGTTTATTTATGTGTATATATTGGTTCTACAGTTTGATTGATTGTTAATGGCTGAATCCCATTTAAGGGGCTGAATCCTTCGAAGGACGTGGTCTTGCGTCACAGAACCACGGTTCCCGCCCTCACTCTTCAGCGCTATTCCTGCCTACACCCCATCACAAAACAGCTATAAGCTTTATAAAAATGGAGCTAGAAATTTAGAGTTTAGTTTTTATGAGTTTAGTTTTTTTTTTTCTTTCTTCATTTATTGGAGAGGAGGCGCTTCACCACAGGCTTCCCCCCCAGTTTAATAAAGGTCTCCGTTTGCTACTTGCTCCCTAAAACAAAACCAAAAAAAAGTTGCGCTTTTGCTTTTTAGCATTTGGCTATTCGAGTTTAAAAATCCTTACATTAAATAATGTATATTCCTCAGCCAACCGTTCCGATGTCCTTAAGTTCCCCTCACACGCAATGCACCTCGGGGTTTGTTAGGGATATGTTCAGAGAAAAGAAAGCCACATTTGTCGGCTGCATACAAAGAAGCCTTCGAAATGGGACAGCCTAGGCACGCCGCTATGTCATTTATATTCACATGTACAGCATTTAGCAGACGCCCTTATCCAGAGTGACTTACAATTGATACAATCTTACAATCCAAGCAATTGTGGGTTAAGGGCCTTGCTCAAGGACCCAACAGTGGAAGCTTGGCAGAGGTGGGATTTGAACCCTGGACCTTCTGGTCCAGAGTCCAGTACCTTAACCACTAGGCTACCGATCTTGAAATGCACCCTCCAAAGGACGCAGCCCCTGAAAAGGGATTCAGCTAATGTGTGCTTGTAAATGAAGAACCACTATGTCATGTATTTCCTGGAGGAAGTGCTATGTAGAACAGTTTAGGCTTCGGATGCTGTGTAGATGGTAGCGTTACACTCGTGTTGTCCGCGGCATCTCTGAGGCATATTTAGGTATCGTTTGCACATAGTTTTCTTGTGAAAATACCTTTTACATTTACATTACAGTAGCACAAAAAGGGGTCCATTTCGGTCATCGACCTGTTCCACAGAACGTAATGAGCTCGTTAAACGGCGCATACCTGTCTGTGGCTGGTTAGTTATGTTGTATTGTTTACTTGTTTTATATGAGCAACGTAGATTTCTTTACATAGATTTTCCTGCATATTGTGAATACCACAAAGGTTTTCTTGCTGTTCATTCTTCGTTGTATGTCCCAGCCTCATCTAGACTGGGCTATAAATGACTTACGATCAAAAACACAAGACACGTTGGGAGTACTGGCTCCAAAAAGCTTAGTGGCATCTGATTGTGATTCCTTTTCATCTCCCTTTCCTTCCATGTCAATTCCCTGTAAAGTCATAAAAAGTAAAAAAAAAAAAATCCCAAGCTTTATTAAAGCACTACACATAAATCTTCAGGAACTGAAATATTTTGTGCCAACAGTATCTTGGTTCCTTTAAGAGCGTAATCCCTGCTCACCAGTGCCCCCTCCAGTTTGAAGATGGCAGACGCACCGACGCTGCCAGAAGGTGCCATCTTTCGTCTCCAGCGGCGTCGGCGGAAGGAGTCGGAGGAACGCTCCTTTCGGTGAAACTTCCACCCGACGAGAGAGGAAAACTCCCAGCCTTCGGGGTTTCCCATATCTTTCCTCTGCCAGCAAAGCAAACGGCGGAGTCAAACGCAAGGACCAGCCGATAAAAATCCACACCTAACATCGCGTAACTCGTACAATAGTTGAGAGCCGTACCTCAGTGGGTGAGCCCGCAGCCACCTTTTTGCGCCTTCGGATCTGTCTCCTCCGCCGGTGGGTGTGATACATCTTCTCAGCTGCCACCCATGATTTGGGCTTATCATCGGGAGGAATAGTAATTCCATACTCCCAACCTTAATTCAGGTAGATCACGAACAACCTTCTCACACATACGATAAAGAGTTTTTAAAGCTTTATTGTGACTATGGAGGTAAAAATGCCAACCTCTTTCATCCACTGCCCTTTTGTCATCAAAGGTCCACACATCCTCCCATTTCCATCCAGGGGGGCACTCCATCTCCTCCGGTCTATTAGCCTTCTCTCCATTCTGTAAGAAGGTAAGGAGGAACTATATTAGGAAGTTCACTTATAGAGACAGTACTGCCTGGAAATACAGTACTGGGCAAAAGTCAAACACATTGCAGACGATTCGACCAAACTTGGATTTGTCACTCCATAATAGTCTTTTCGTCTGATCTGCATTTCAATCTTGGAGAGCTTTAGCATATCTATCCCTGTTCCACTTCTGAAAAAGTGGTTTCTTGGCTGCTACCCTTCCAAAAGTGTCTCAAGTATAAGGGGAGGTCACACTAAATACAGCCAGAAACTCTAATAAAGAGACTGAGAAATTATTATATGGTCACTATCCCATTGCTAAAACAATGATACAACTCATCTAATGGTGGCCCAAGACTTTTGCACATGGAGGAATGGGCCAAAATACCAGCTACAGTTTGTGCAAACCTGGTGAAGACTTCCAGGAACCGTTTGACCTCTGTCATTGCCAACAAAGGTTATGTTGATGGAGTATGGAGTTGAACTTTTGTTATTGACCAAATACTTATTTTCCACCATAATTTACAATTAAATTCTTTAAAAATCTTAATGTGATTTCCTGGATTTTTTTTCTCATTTTGTCTCTCATAGTTGAAGTGTACCTATGATGAAAACTACAGACCTCTCTCATCTTTCTAAGTCAGAGAACTTGCACAATCAGTGACTGACTAAATACTTTTTTTGCCCCACTGTATGTCTTCCCCAATTTGATCCTGCCCCATGCACCAGTCTCCTGTCATATGCATGAGCACTTCAACAGGCCATAGGTCAGTGAACGCCTCTGTACAACTTCACTGGCAGGCAGCAGACCTGTACATCATGGTGATAATATATTCTCACCACGTCCGTCCACGGTTCTGCAGCTGGTGCCCACTCCCCTCCAGGGTAACGGGTCTGATTCTCATAAACCTCGTCCGTGAAATCGCTGTGTCCCGCATCGGCCTCTGTCAGCAAGCTAACACATGGAGCATTAAACAGTGCATTACGAGGATCCAGGGTTTATGCTGACACCTGTTTAGTGAACTTCATTTACCTTTTTTCTGGATCCACAAACCATTCCCCTTCCCACTGCCAGCCTCTGGGGGGCATAAAATATTCCTGCTTTAGCTTCACTTTGCCAGTCACGTCCGAGAACTTGCTGCGATTCAGCAGTCCTGTAGTGCCCCATTTCCCTAGCATCTTCGCCTGGTTCTCATACTGCCAAGAACAGAAGTGGATTGTTAAAAGTTATTTTTACTTCACGTCTACAGTCCCAATTTGTAAGATGTAGGCTGAAAATTCCCATACAGTCGAGCCTCTGCTAGCTGAATATATGCCATTTCAGTCAATAGTTTAGATTACATTTACAGCATTTAGTAGACGCCCTTATCCAGAGCGACTTACAATTGGTACAGTCTTACAATCCAAGCAATTGTGGGTCAAGGGTCTTGCTCAAGGAGCCAACAGTGGCAGCTTGGCGGAGATGGGATTTGAACCCTGGACCTTGTGGTCCAGAGTCCAGTATCTTAACCGCTAGCAAACAGCATTATTTTTTATGGGAACAGGGCTCCAAGTTGAAATTTCGAGTCAATGTGCTTATAGCCATAGCTGGTGGGTGGAGTAGTGTGTTGAATTGAAGTGAAGTGAATAAGAAAAATAAAATTCACCAAAATAGAATTTGCAAACGCCAAACTTAATAACTTCTACCCCTGGAAATTCTTACAAACAAAATGTAATTTGGAGCCCTGTCCAGGGTGTAACGACAAAGACCAACAGAAAACCTCTCGAAAGGAGAATTTTGTCTGTCAAGGTCCCCCTGGTCACCCATAGGTTTTGTAGTAGCATTCCCTACTATAGTAGAGTCCCAGGTATTCCTTGTCCGTATGTCACTATTCACCTCGTCAGGGGATTCCCTTCAGTCAAGTCTCTGGACTTTCTCCAGTCAGTAACAACACACTATAATACTATAATATTTAAAAATGTATTATTATTCCCATTTCTTTTCCTCCCTTGTTGTACTGTTTTATATAAAAAATGTTAAATCCATTATTTATCAGGCAATAAACCTAATACAGGTAAACAATGATTTACCAGCTCTGCAAAAACATTGAAGGTTCCCTCAGCAAAAGCATTGAACTTCTTCTCAAGCGTTGCTAATCCCAGCCACATATTCACTCGAATTTGAGCAGGAACTTTGGAGCCCTTGTTTTTATCCATTGGGTACTGCAAGAAAAGGCAGTTTATTGCTCAGAATAATAATAATAATAATAATAATAATAATAATACACTGACACATCAGCCACATAATATTTAAAATACAGTACTGCTTTGGCAGATATGCCATAATTGTACCTTCAGGAAGATGGTCTGGGTTTTTCCACAGTACTGGCCACAGGCCTGCTCGCTATAATCTGAATACAAAATCAGATGAGCCGGGACACGGCTGAAGGCCACTCTCTTCTCTCCTCTCAACATCCAGATGATCACATCGGGCATGCTGTTCTGAGGCTGGATGACAACATAGAACATTTAGAGGTCAGAAACTATACAGATCTCACCCACAAGCATGGTTTAGATCTCATAGATATGGTTTATTAGACACGGGTTAAGCCCAGTCTGGGAATAAGCTGAAATAACACTGGCGTTTAAGGTCTTTTTGCCATAGGATTAGGACTAATGTTGGGTCTGGCAACCCATAATGGAATACAAAAGTTTCTTTCTTAGTCTGTTAATCACGGTCAGATCAAAAAGTGTTCAAGGACTTAAATATACACTATACAGACAAAAGTTTGTGGACACCCCTTCTGCTATTTCAGAAACTCACATGTACCACATTCATAATATAAAGCAGACTTTTCCCCATAGACAGAACAGTGGCAGTACAATGGGTCGTACTGATACCCCAGTGACTCAGTAATTAATACAAATTTTAATCTGTAGGCTGCGTGTTAAAACTTGGTGGTGTGTCTGACATACAGTAGACCTGTTAAAGCTAAAAACACACATAGTAAAGAAAAACGCAGAGACCTCCTCGGCAAGTTGCTGGAGTTTCTCCAGCCAGCTGTCGAGAGTGGGTATGCTCTCCTTGACATCAGCACCCTCCTGCAACATGCTGTGGGCGGCAACCAGGATCCTCTTCAAGGCGCTGTCGCGTAGCTTCTTGATCTGAATATCCAGGGCGGTGAGGTTAGGCTTGCCCTCCAGGTCCGGCAATGTCAAACTAGTGGGATTGGATTAGGAACATGACTTTACTGACTTTAGAAAGATACAATGCATCTCCACAAGCGTTGATTTGCAGATATTAATTCAGTAAGGTATGAAAACAATTATACAGTCCGTTAACACTTTATTAGGAACACAAGTACGCCTAGTCAGTCACACTAACTAATCAGCCAATCATATGGCTGCGATCCATGGAGATACAGGGCAGCAGCTCCAAGTAATCAGATCAACCATAAACCACACACAACAGCGAGCGTCTGTTCTGCGAACGGAGGTGAGTCGTTGATTAGAGAGGCCAGTGGAGACTGTCCAAACTGGTTTAAGCTGACAGAAAGGCTAGGGACACATATATATATATATACTGGTCCTTCTCAAAAAATTAGCATATTGTGATAAAGTTAATTCTTTTCCGTAATGTAATGATAAAAATTCAACTTTCATATATTTTAGATTCATTGCACACCAACTGAAATATTTCAAGTCTTTTATTGTTTTAATACTGATGATTTTGGCATACATCTCACAAAATTAGCATATTTTCCTTTCATTCAGCCGACCAGATAAAGAAAAGTGTTTTTTAATAATACAAAAAAGTCAACCTTCAGATTATTATGTTCATTTATGCACTCAATACTTGGTCGGGAATCCTTTTTGCAGAAATGACTGCTTTCAAATGCGGCGTGGCATGGAGGCAATCAGCCTGTGGCACTGCTGAGGTGTTATGGAGGCCCCGGATGCTTCGATAGCGGCCTTAAGCTCATCCAGAGTGTTGGGTCTTGCGTCTCTCACCTTTCTCTTCACAATATCCCACAGATTCTCTATCGGGTTCAGGTCAGGAGAGTTGGCAGGCCATTGAGCACAGTAATCCCATGGTCCAGTAAACCATTTACCAGTGGTTTTGGCACTGTGAGCAGGTGCCAGGTCGTGCTGAAAAATTAACTCTTCAATCTCCATAAAGCTCTTCAGCAGATGGAAGCATGAAGTGCTCCAAAATCTCCTGATAGCTAGATGCATTGACCCTGCCCTTGATAAAACACAGTGGACCACCAACACCAGCAGCTGACATGGCCAACCCAGACCATCACTGACTGTGGGTACTTGACACTGGGACTTCAGACATTTTGGCATTTCCTTCTCCCCAGTCTTCCTCCAGACTCTGGCAACCTCTGCACCTTGAATTCAGAATGTCATGCAGAATTTGCTTTCATCTGAAAAAAAGTACTTTGGACTACTGAGCAACAGTCCAGTGCTGCTTCTCTGTAGCCCAGGTCAGGCGCTTCTGCCGCCAAAAGTGTTCAAAAGTGGCTTGACCTGGGAATGCGGCACCTGTAGCCCATTTCCTGCACACGCCTGTGCACGGTGGCTCTGGAATCGACCCTTCTCCACAATCCCTCCTCAGGGTCCGGGTCCACCTCGTCTCGTTGTGCAGCGTTTTTCTGCCACACTTTTCCTTCCCACAGACTTCCCACTGAGGTGCCTTGATACAGCACTCTGGGAACAGCCTATTCGTTCAGAAATTTCTTTCTGTGTCTTACCCTCTTGCTTGAGGGTGTCAATGATGGCCTTCTGGACAGCAGTCAGGTCGGCAGTCTTACCCATGATTGCGGTTTTTGAGTAATGAACCATGGCTGGGAGTTTTCAAAAGCCTCAGGAATCTTTGCAGGTGTTTAGAGTTAATTTGTTGATTCAGATGATTAGGTTAATAGCTCGTTTAGAGAACCTTTTCATGATATGCTAATTTTGTGAGGTTTTCATGAGCTGTATGCAAAATCATCAGTATTAAAACAATAAAAGACTTGAAATATTTCAGTTGGTGTGCATGAATCTAAATATATGAAAGTTTATTTTTTATCAATACATTACGAAAATAATTAACTTTATCACAATATGCTAATTTTTTGAGAAGGACCAGTATATATGTATATATATAGATACACATACATACATATATACACATACATATATATATATACACAGGTAAATGGAGGAGTTGCATTTTCTTCTGTTAAAATGCACAATAACCTAATTATTTCTCAACCTATTTTAATAAGTAGTTTTGATATTCAAGGCTTTTGATCTATGTGGAGTACGAAAAGGTTCTGACTCCAGTTACTTTAAGTAATTCACTCAACGCCAGTGAGTTGGTAAAAACTCACGGTTTTTATCAAGCATGGACCTGGACTATTGCCCTTGGTTAGGTATAGTACGTCTATGGCCTTTACAATAACCATCAAACCTTGAAGCAGATGGGCTACAACAGCGAGGCTCTACCCAGTGTTCGTAAAGTGTTTCTAATGAAGTGAGTGGTGACCTCACCTAGTGATATCCTCCATTAGTTGGCTGATCCCCGTGCCCCAGATCTCGTAGAGGTTTGTGTCGGAGACTTTAGCCTGCACTGCCGTCTTCAGATCGCTGATGTTAGCTTGCTGATATTAGATTTAAAACAATTGGTCTCACCAGAAGACAGAGAATTAACTGTATACAGCATAGAGTTTATTCAGTGTAACCAATGGTAATTAACAATGTCCTTACCAAACGGTTTGCGATGTACAGAATGATGTTAACTGCGTCTAAGCGATGACTGATGTCCTCCCAAGATGACATAACAGCAACAACTGGCTTTGTGTTACTCCAGGGCAAATAGTAATACTGATTGCCTGTAACAACCATAATATAGCAAATCACTTGGTGGGAAAACCAACTTCGTAACACAGTGTACTCTGAACACACAATCAGATATCACCACATACTCTCAGTACACTCCAAGACTACAGACTATTCTTTATTCTGCCTTATTTCCATGTACTCATTCCATTCTATCACTTGCAGGCCTCACCGTCAAACACAGCACAGCTGTACTGAGTGGTGGAAGCCAGAGGTTTACACGTAGAGTCCAGCTTGTTGCCATAGTTCCCGATGCTAACTTCAAACTGAATGGGTTCTCCAGGTTCCTGTATCATAGTGGAGCCATGGAAGACGGTGCTCAGGCAGTACTTCCTCCTGCGCTGGTATTTCTGATGAGACACAATCGAAAAATCCCGCGATCGAAAATCTCAGACAACCCATACACATATGTTTGTTATACGAGTGACAGTTCTGGTACCTGAGTAACCAAGATGTCATCATTTGAGATTTCTTCAACGTCCTTTTCGGCTTTCCCTTCAAGTTTGGTCGAAAGCTCGATGAGAACTCGTCCTCTGTAGGCTGTACCTTCACCCTATGACATTATATACAATTATTACTGCATTAGTTTTCTACTTTAGGACATTTTTGTCCCATTTCAACCCTCTTTAACCCTCTCCTTTCTCAGACATTGTCAACAGCTCCATATACAGTACTGCACAAAAGTCTTAGGCCACCATTTGGTTTGTTGGTTCAGCAATGGTACAATGGCCATATCTAACAAACTGTCGGTGACCAAAAAATGTCAAACTTTGGTTCTTCACTTCATAATCCTCTTATCCACTATCTTCAGTCCAATCTTTGTGAGCTTTAGCGCATGTTGGCCTGTCCCCCCCCCCCCGTTCCCTGTTCGAAAAAGTGGATTCTTGGCTGCTACCCTTTCAAAAAGACCATTCCTGATCAAGCTTCTTCAGACCTGGCATCCCAGTAAAGGTGCCAGATGGTGCTACTGCTCAAGTGTAAGGGGAGGACACATTAAATACTTGTGTATATGGTCGTTACACCATTGCGAAAACGATGGTATATCTAATCCAATGGTGGCCTAAGACTTTTTCACAGTACTGCATAAAACAATGGTAAATCAAATACAGTCTTTGTAAAATCTCACGATTACATATACAGCATTTATCAGACGCCCTTATCCACAGCTGACCATGGCAGCAGGGTGGAGCTTCTGCTTCATCCAGAGCCTTAACTTTTGAATCGCTTTGTCCCATAATTACTTAGTACTCGTACTCAAAAAAACAGCAATAAACAAAAGCCACCTTTCCAAAGTTCAGGTCTTCATAAGGGTCAAGGAACCCAGTAAACTCCCTCGGGCTGCCATACAGGTTAACGTAGCTTGGACCAAACGCAGGCAGGAAGCCGACCTGCGAGTCGCCCGTGTCTCCTAAGAGAACAAGCCAAAGCTGTTATTAAACCATGAGCTTTCTGAAAATGGGAAACAGATAAGGGTTAGTTTAGGGCTAGGTTACTGCTTTTTGGGAAATGCAGCCTGGATTAAGGTGCAGTGCTGTTGTGAGGCAAAAACAGTTTAAGCACGTTGTGAATACTAAAGCCATGTCGCAGATTTGTTAGTTAGCATGTAATCAAAGTCGCTTCTCGGTCAATCTGGCCTAAAGCAAACGATATTCATTAAAGGCAAGACACATGTGGAAAGTGATTAAACATGACACAACAGCACGATGAACTATATGAGGGATCATCATATATTCATCACATAACATAAAACATGCAAGCTAAATAAGGACTGATCAGACTCGTGCTGGGCCACATCAGCGAATAAAAAGCATGCAAAACATCAGAGAGGGAGAGAACAGTTGAGCCTATGAGACCTTTATATCCTGGAAACTCATTTCTCGGATCCTCATCTAATGCAGCAGGGCAAAAATAGAGAAGTCATTTCAATATAACCGTGTGTCAAAACAATGAGTCTGACATACAGGGCGTCCCACAGGTCCAGCACCAGAGAGAGTTGCTTATTTACAAATGTGCTAATGGAGACAACAATCTAATTATACATAAAGAAAGAAGGGGGATTTGTGTGTGTTTTAAATGAAACAGAGAATTTCCAACAAGCAAGCATTTGAATAAGGGAATTCCTTGGATCTTACGCCATTATGATTTGATTTCTGGGGTTCAGCTTGACAGCAGAGGAACACAACGAGTACTGAATAGGCATAAGTGCTTTATCAAGGCATGTAACTACCACATCATTTACCGTCTGTTTGTTAACTGGGTACAATGGTTAAATTTAAAATGGTAAATTACGTACAGTACTGTGCATAAGCCTTAGGCCATCATTAGCAATGGTATAACAAATACATATAATTATTTCTCAGTCCCTTTATTAGAATACAACTAGACTACGTATGTATATAAAAAATTATATAATATATATTATATCTAATCGTATATGAAGAAGTATATAGAATATATATATTATTATATATTTATTGATGTATTTCATTTTTTTTTGTTTTTTTTTTTACACACATATATTTCATACTTTTTGTGGCCTCCAGGTTCAAAATTTTTACATTTCTGCATTAAATATGCCTAAAACATCATCAGAAGATTTTCACACAAGTCTAAAAGTAGATAAAGAGAACCAGTTACGATATGAGACAGAAATATTATACTTGGTCATTTATTATTGAGGAAAATGACTCCATATTACATATTGTGAGTGGCAAAAAGTATGTGAGCCTCTAAGATAAGCAATTAATTTAAGGTTGAAATTAGAGAAGGTGTTTTCAGTCAATGGGGATGACAATCAGGTGTGAGTGGGCAACCGGTTTTATTTAAGAACAGGGATATATCAAGTATGTCTTCACAACACACGTTTGTGGAAGTGTATCATGGCACGAACAAGGAGATTTTCTGGGACCTCAGACAAAAGGCTTGTGATGGCTCATCAAACTGAAAAAGGTTACAAATTATCTCCTAAAGAGTTTGGACTCACAACCACAGGTCAGGACCCCAGAATGTGTACAAATGGAGGAAGGAAATTCAAGACCATTGTTAACTCACAAAAGTGGTCGACAACAAAGAGATCACTCCAAGAGAAAGTGTGTATAGTTGGCGAGTACAAGGGACACCAGGGTAACTCTAAGGCAAAATGAAGGCCTCTGGCTAATTGTTAATATGTTACACATCAGAAGAACACTGAACAAACAATGGTGTGCATGGCAGGGTTTGCAAGGAGAAAGCCACTGCTCTCCAAAAAAGACATTTGCTGCTAGTCTGCAGTTGCTAAAGATCACGTGGGACACGACAGATGCATTGAAGAATGTTTTGTGGACGATTTTGAGACCAAATAGGAAACTTTTTGGTATAAAAGACAAAGGTTATGTTTGGAGGAAAAAGAAAACACTGCATCCATCATAAAATCTTATCATTCTGTGAAACCATGTGGTGGTAGAGTATCATACTTTGGGCCTGTTTGCTGCATCTGGGACCAGGACAGCTTGCCATCATTGATGGAACAAATGAATTCTGAAATGGAGAAGTCATGAGATCTGCCATGAAACAAAAAACTGGAATTCTCAAAAAGAGGGTCATTGCAGGAGAAAGAACGGACCTAAGCACACAAGAAGAATAAAGTTAAGTTTTTTGGAATGGCCAAGTCAAAGTCCTGACTTAATTCCAATTGAAATGTCGTGGAAAAAGGTCCTGAAGTGATAAGCTTAATGTGAGGAAAACCACCCACATCCCAGAGCTGAAGCTTGTTCTGTTACGGAGGAATGGGCTCTAAAAATTACTCCAAGCCGGTGTGCAGGACCTGATCAACAGTTACAGGAAAACGTTTAGTTGTAGTTATTGCTGCACAGGGGGGTCACACCAGATACTGAAAGCAAAGGTTCACATACTTTTGCCTCTCACTAATATGTAATATTGGATCATTTTCCTCAAAAAATAAATGACCAAGTATAATATTTTTGTCTCATTTGTTTAACTTGGTTCTCTTTTAGGACTTGTGTGAAAATCTGATGATGTTTTAGGTCATATTTATGCAGCTATATAGAAAACCCGAAAAGGTTCACAAACTTTCAAGCACCACTGTCATTATACTAGCTATTGTAGTTTATTGTTATATTATGTACATGTATATTACTTAAGTCTACTGGTCCCAGTGATAAGATGTGTGGAAAGTGAGTTCGCCTCAAATGTCTATAATATAGTTTCTCATTATATTCACTTATTTAATGTATTTATTGATTATTTCTATTGTATTCTATTCTATTTCTGAGTATTCCTTTGCTTTATTATTGCTTTTAATCAATAATTACATACAAATATAGGCAAAAAACCCCCCAAATGTCAGGAATGGATTAATCCTATTTACGCTCCTTCTTTTGGGAATTCCGACTTCGAACAAACCTGAGTTCAAATGGCCTTCTGGAACCAATAAAGTTTGCATTCCAAGGTTCCACTGTATTTAATATTTTTATCTTAATAAAGAGACTGAGAAACAATTATATATGCTCATTATACCATTGCCCAAATAACAAATCTAATGGTGGCCTAACACATCTGCACAGAATACTAAGGACATATTATTTTACAAAAACCCGCTCTCTCTTTGTCTTTTCCCAACAATCCTGGACTTATGGGACACCTTGTAGAGCATACCTTACAAAAACACTACAAAAGCTTATATACTCTAACCTGATTGTCATACCTTCAACTTCACCACCAGAGGACGCTATTCTGGACAAATTCAAGTACGTGGTGCCAACGGCATCGTTCCTCGACAGGCGATCCCTAAAGATGGGGGGAAGGGATTAGAGACACAGCAGAAATGAGTCAACATGCAGAGCGGTCACAGCACATCCCAGACCTCAGATTTTCCACAAGTGGGCTTTAGCAGAGGAATGCACACTGCACTGCTCTGACTCACGCAGCCTGCTGGGATCCACCCAGCTTTTCACAATGTTCCTGCTAGGTCAAACTCCCAAAACAGAGCTCCAGAGTATCAGCTTGTACCAAAATCCCAGACAGTTCATACAGCGCTCGATTTCTCCCACTGTATGTGCTTAGGGGAACTCACCAATTCAACTATGTTAGTTTGATGCGTTCAAACCATGGTAACGGAAAAAAATGCGGACGGGGAGAAATAGGTTTCGTTTCAGCTGTGACAAGGAAAAACAGTAATACCTTTAATGAGATGTTACACAATGTTTCATTAACTTGACTTGCAGGATTTAAGCAATTGGTTCCACTCTGGGTTTGCATTCTTCTCGATTATTTTGGTTTGTGCACGCTAGAGGGAAGCACACAAGGTTATAGTAAGTTAATGATATGTTTACAGTATTAAAAAGACGTGGATGTGATTGTAAAAGGTGTTGTGCACCTTCTTCCTGCCAAACCAGCTCGATGAAAGGCCGCCACTCGATTCTTTTATGGCTTTTCCCCCCCAAATGCCTCTTTCAAGGTCTACCCGAAGGAGTCATCCACTGAAAAAAAAAGGAACTCCACATTTCAGAATTACATTATACCAGCATTACATTTAGTCATTCAGCAGAAAGCTCTACAGCGACAAGCCCTTCAGGGCCAGCGTGGTAAGTACTGGGGTTTCAACCAAGACTTAATATGCCACAAGTCGCATTGGCTGCTGATCACGCGTCAACGTCCGTCCAGGCAATTCTCATAATTCACTCTAATAATAATAATATAATAAAATAATAATAGTAAAGATTTAGCAACAGTAAATATTATATGTAGTATAACAGTAACAGTATAGTATATATGTAGTGAACACCACACACACACACACACACACACACACACACACACACAAAAAAGCAGAAGGCTTTGAAGAAGTTTTGTGGATAGATGAGGTACCCAAATAGAAATTTTCGTTAAAAGAAAAAAGCGTTATGTTTGGAGAAAGGAAAAACACTGATTCGCATAAGAACATATCCCATCGGTGAAACATGGTGGTGGTAGTATCATGGTTTGGCCTTGTTTGCTGCATCTGGACCAGGCGATTGCCATCATTGAGGAACAATGACTTTCTGAATTATATCAAAAATTCTATGGACAAATGTCGGACATCTGTCCATAAAACTGCATCTCAAGAGAAGGTGGGTCTTTGCAGCAAGACAACGAGCCTAAGCACACAAGTCGTTCTACCAAAGAATGGTTAAAGAAGAATAAAGTTAATGTTTTGGAATGGCCAAGTCAAAGTCCTGACCTTAATCCAATCGAAATGTTGTGGAAGGACCTGAAGTGAGCAGCTAATGTGAGGAAACCCACCAACATCCCAGAGCTGAAGCTGTTCTGTACGGAGGAATGGGCTAAAATTCCTCCAAGCCGGTGTGCAGGACTGATCAACAGTTACAGGAAACATTTAGTTGCAGTTATTGTGGCACAGGGGGGGGGATACACCAGATACTGAAAGCAAAGGTTCACATACTTTTGCCACTCACTAATATGTAATATTGGATCATTTTCCTCAATACATAAATGACCAAGTGTAATAGTTTTGTCTCATTAGTTTAACTGGGTTCTCTTTATCTACTTTTAGGACTTCTAAAAATCTGATGATGTTTTCGGTCATATTTATTCAGAAATATAGAAAATTCTAAAGGATTCACAAGCTTTCAAGCACCACTGTACTGTAAATTAATAACCACACTCTTGGTAATAGAGGCTATTGACCTGAAATATTTTAGTACAGCACACAGTTTGGATTGCAGGCATTTTTTCAAGATTATGAAAGAATTCTCTAAGATATATGCAATAATGTGCAAAAGTCTTAGGCCACCATTAGATATATGTTAGACCATTAGATAAATATGACCTAAAACATCATCAGATTTTAACACAAGTCCTAAAAGTAGATAAAGAGACAAAAATATTATACTTTGTCATTTATTTTTTGAGGAAAATGATCCAATATTACATCTTAGTGAGTGGCAAAAGTATGTGAACCTTTGCTTTCAGTATCTGGTGTGGTCCTGGCCCAGATGCAGCAAAACAGGCCCAAAAAATGGTACTACCACCATCATGTTTCACAGGTGGGATAAGGTTCTTACGCTCCAATGCAGTGTTTTCCTTTCTCCAAACATAACGCTTTTCTTTTAAACCAAAAAGTTCTGTTTTGGTCTCATCCGTCTACAAAACATTTTTCCAATACCCTTCTGGCTTGTCCACGTGATCTTTAGCAAACTGCAGATGAGCAGCAATGTTCTTTTTTTTTTTTTTTTTAAGTCCTCAGAAATTTGTTCCTGCCATGATACACTTCCACAAACGTCTTGTAAAGA
The DNA here is from genome assembly GCA_025084515.1 of Ancistrus triradiatus. Taxonomy (NCBI): domain Eukaryota; kingdom Metazoa; phylum Chordata; class Actinopteri; order Siluriformes; family Loricariidae; genus Ancistrus; species Ancistrus triradiatus. The sequence continues at coordinate 170,567 of JAJAGP010000994.1, forward strand.
GCAGACTTTGATATATCCTTATTCTTTAAATAAGACAGGGTTCTCACTCACACCTGATTGTAATTTCACCTTCAAATTAACTGCTAATCCTAGAGGTTCACATACTTTTGCCACTCACTAACATGTAATATTGGATCATTTTCCTCAATAAATAAATGACCAAGTATAATATTTTTGTCTCATTTGTTTAACTGGGTTCTCTTTATCTACTTTTAGGACTTGTGTGAAAATCTGATGATGTTTCCGGTCATATTTATGCAGAAAAATAGGACATTCTAAAGGGTTCACAAACTTTCAAGCACCACTGTATAATGACCATATATAATTTATCAGTCTCTTTACTAAGATGCAAATTTCTTTTAAAAAAACCAAAAGTTTTAGAACAAAATGGCTTCTGTATCCAAAAGTCAGTATTTAGTGTGGTTTCTTGGTTGCCACCCTTCCAAAAAGACCATTCCTGATCAAGCTTCTTCAGACTAGATCTCATCTTGGCGTTAAATGGGAGATCACTGTACGTATCATGTAAAGAACAAGTTTCAATCAGGCATAAACATGAAGGAACTACAGACTTACTCTGAGGGAGGTCCTCAGCACGAAGTACTTTGAGCTGCAGCGTAACCCATCGGAGATTAACTCCGGCTGGTAGCAGCAGATTACTCTCTATGTCGTCATTATCACTGTCCTGGTCCGTCTTCTCCACCTGTCCAATCAGACAGGAATATAGTGAAACATAACATGATCAAGAAGACACCTAAACACTTAGAATGCACCTACAACTCTACTCTTATAATTTCCATTTCATTTAAAGTTTCCGTTTCTTAGTTCTTTTGCATCAGGGCCAAGCCTATGGTGGTGGTTTTTGCCCACTCAAACGAAACATCTGCCCACCCAATGAAAACTGGAGAAAAAAATAAAATAAAAATAAAAAAAATAACCCCACCATTATAGCCATTTTTGAGCATTTATAGTTTCATCTAAAATAAATAAAAATACCAGTATCACTCTATCAAAGTCTACTTTTCCTCCAAAGCCTGGATGTTTCACCTCTGTTGTAAATTCGTATTTGAGTTTTCAATCTGATAGGTTTGAATTTATGGGTCTGAATTTTTTAAATCTGAAACTTTCTCCAACAGCAAATTTCACCGCCTCAAGTTCAAAAAAGCATTTCTTAAAATTCAGATTTAAAAATGGGGCTTTTAAGCCCCATTTTCAAAATTAAACTCTGCCCTTGTTTGTAGAGACAGACCGATTGCAATTTTCTTGCAAAAAATAAAATAAAGAGCTTCAGAGCTTCCATGCAGAAGACATGGCTGTGTTCGAAAATGGATGCCAACACCCTCATTAGGATCTCTACCCCCTCTTCAGTGGTGCACTATATAGGGAGAACTTTCACAGCGATCTCATAAACATACCATTAACATAAACACCGAAGATGACATCCTAGCAACGCCTCTGTTTTGCATCCGTATGCCTGGGAGCTTATAGAGAGGGAGTGTTTAACCAGAATCAGAGTGAAACTTTACCGGAGGATCGTCTCCTGTCCCCAAGATGAACATGCTGACTTTCAGGTAGCCTTTTGCTCCAGAGCTCGACTCATCGGGGTCATTCAGAAAAGCAGCACTTCCTCATGATGCAGTGAGCTGCAATCACAAACAACCACGGTTTAATAACAGGACGTATAAGTAAAATGCAAAGTTTGGCTGAAGAAGGGAATTCCTCAGACGTACCTGGTTCATCATATATATAGCCAACATCAACCTGAGGGTATATGCAAAAAAAAATATATATATATATATATATATATTGTATATTTAGATTTACAATTATTTACAAACCAGGAGCGCATTTTAAACTGGATACAGCAGTGAGTGTATGCAGGGTAAGGACTGAAGTACCTTAAACTCCCCCATGAGACAATCAGCCCTGAGCGATGAAGAGTTGTAGACCTGCAGGAGGAGTTACCAGCTTAGTTTCTTCATTCACTTCAGAGAAATGGGGCTTCCTAGTATTTGTGCTCTCAAAATAATGTCAAAGACCAATAGATTTTCTAACGATGTAGCACAGTATTTACCCGTATGCTGACGTGTTGGTCAAAAAGATCTGACGGCAACATGTGGATATTGTAAAAGAACATCTATAAAGAAAAACAAGCACTTATAGACAGCTTTTACATAATCAGGCACATCTAAGCTCTCCAACTATTAAATCATTACCAATACCTCGTCAAAGTATGGGTTGTTTCCTCTTTTGATACGAGTTCTGTGGGTCTCGCCGCAGACGTTGACTTTCACAACTGGCTTTATGTTGTTTCCAGGCAACTGGCGACCCTCAATGATCCGAACCCGGATCTTGGACAAACAAAATCACTTGCAATGCATCACAAGATACAATTAACTTACTGTATTTTTCGGACCATAAGGCGCACTTAAAATCCTTTAACTTTTTCAAAAATCGACAGTGCGCCTTAAAATGCGGTGCGTCTAATGTATGAATTAATTCTGGTTGTGCTTTCTGACCTAGAACCGATTGTAGATGGTACACGGCGCTCATAAATCTGTCAAAATGTTTTAGCACGGCCTTGGTAAGTTACGAAGCATACGGCAACCGTAGTGCGCAGCATCGCGGAGTAATACGGTATGTGCTTCAGCATTAGGGTACGTGCATTCATTCATTCATTTTCGAAGCGGATTTCAAACACAACGCTATCAGTCACACAGTACAACATGGACATAGATCAGCTGCGAGAGAATTCAACATTAACGAATCAATGGTACGGAAGTGGAGGAAGCAAGAAGACGCCCTGCGCCAGGTAAAGACCAAACTGAGCTTCCAAGAGAACTTAAGAGTTTTGTTTCATTTAATGCGCCTTATAACCCGGTGCGCTTTATAGCCCGAAAAATATGGTAAGTGATACTGAGATTGAGTGGCACTGATGTAACTGTACCTGGAAGTCTTGTGGTTTGTTAGATAGAGGGCGCTGCTGCTTTCTGGTCCTCCACTGTAGCCTCTGGTTCGGCTGAGCGGAGGGCGATCCGCCACCCGCATCAACAACGGTTTCATCCCCTCCATCCCCACCTACTTATCAATAACAGCTTTTCAGGTAAAGCCATTACACACCAAATGATTTTTGTGCGATGTATTCAGGTAACAGAAAAACTAATTTGCCGGATTATTTCTATAGCACTTTGTACAATGAAGCATTGTCTCAAAGTAGCTTTACAATTTCCAATCATCTTATATTATCCAAGCCCAAAGCCAAACTGAGCAAGATGAGGGCAACAGTGAAAAACTCCCTAAATGATATAAGGAAGAAACCTTGGGAGGACCAAGACTCAAAACTGGACCTGACCTCCATGGGAGGTTTAGATCATACGTGTAAGAATTTAAGAGATACAGTGGGGCAAAAAAAAGTATTTAGTCAGCCACTGATTGTGTAAGTTATCCTACTTAGAAAGACCAGAGTTGTCTTATTTTCCACCATAATTTACAAGAAAATTCTTTAAAAATACTACAATGGTGTTTCCTGGATTTTTTTTCTCATTTTGTCTCTCATAGTTGAAGTGTACCTATGATGAACATTCCAGACCTCTCTCATCTCTCTAAGTAGGAGAACTTGCACAATCAGTGGCTGACTAAATACTTTTTTTGCCCCACTGTATCTAATTACTATGATTATAGTAATAGTTTAAATAAACATTACCTAAATAGATATTAAAAATATAATAATTAAAATAAAATATAATAATATGTAGATAATAAATTAGAGATCCACCCAGACTAATGAACTCCTTATTATACCAAAGCAAAAGGAGTCTTATCTGTTTTAGGACTTCCCTTTGTCAGAAATAGATCTGCTTAATGATTTTGTGAATGACCTACTACCACAATTGATCTCTGAATACTTCAGGCCTTCAAGGAACAATTAGGCATCACTCTGGGCTTGACTTCAGGCTACCTCCCTGAATCTAGCAACTAGGTGGAGATATTGATCCTGGAGCCAGAATCATATAAGCTTCTCCCCAAGCTAAATATACTCAGAACTAATTGTTGCTCACATATAGTATCCAGCTGAGAATGGATGTTGGCAGATGATGACCGGTTTTTGCAAAGTAATAAAGACATTCATTTTTAGCAAACCATTTTATGACTTCCCTCAACCTTTAGAATCAACTCTTTGACAGACACCAATCTACATCTTCAAGGCAAAAGGTTCAAGAGGCAGTGCTACAAAGTTCTCAAGGGAGTCACTTGGGTAATATATAATTTAGAAGTGCCACAAAGTAAATCCTGCATTTCTCTCTCCTAAGTGCACCTTAGTATGGAAGGTGAGTGAGCGCTTCTATTACAACCATAACAGAAGATTCATGTAAGGCTCACAAGCTAAAGTTTCAGTGAAGCTCTTATCCAATTACCAGAACATAAAAACCTAGACTTCAGTAAATAATATAGAGGCAGAACAACAGTGGGTTAGGTCCACGACTACTTGTACGACTACATTCCAATGTCGAAAACTGCTGCAGGGTACAACAAGAACAAAAAAAACAGGTGAGCATCCTTGATATATCCTTGTCCAATGTATTAGGCCATCATTTAATGTGTTGTTTTAGCAATGGTATATTGACCATATATAACATATTGTCGATGTTTGGACCCAAAAACTTGATTCGTCACTCCGTAATATGCTTTCCCACTGATCTTCACTCCAGTCTGTGTGAGCTTTAGCAGATCTTAGCCTTTTCAGCCTGTACCCCTTCTGAAAAAGTGGTTTCTTGGCTCATACCCTTTCAAAAAGACCATTCCTGATCAAGATTTTTCAAACTGTAGTGGTATCCACTCGGCGTCCTAATGAAGATGCCAGATGCTGCTGTTGCTCAAGCGTAAGGGGAGGTCACACTAAATACTTGATTTTTTCTTCTGTTTTTTATCACTGCATACAAATTTCCTGCATTTTCTGGTTGTAATCTAATAAAGAGATTGAGACATAATGATATATGGTCTGAAAAACTGGTCCATCTAATCTAATGGTGGCCTAAGACTATACACAGTACTATATAAAGAACAAAATGGCACTTTTTGAAAGACAATGAATAGATGCATACCTGTAGTAGCTGTTCCACCACCATCCTGTTGATCATTTGGGTTTGGAACAGCATTGGTTGGTGGTTCATAAACAATTACCAGATCAATTGTGGCCTACAATGAGAGAGTTGGGCTTTCAAGATTTGCAAGCTTCCAGATATCAGATGTATAAATCATGAAATTGAATCAAGTGAGTTTAATCTTTTAAGTGTAACATACAAACGAATAAAAAATCACTTACTCCAATATTCTGCCCACTGTCATTAACCAAAGCCAATTGTTTTGCAGGGAGCGACTTCGTTTGACCACTTCCCAGGTCTCTCAAGGAGACTTTTGCCGAGCCAATAAGCCTGGAACAAAAGGAGGGGGCACGATGATCTATAACCATGCACCATCATATAACTATGCATATATATATATATATATATATATACACATATATATATATATATATATATATATATATATATATACACACATATACACACACATACACATACATATATACACATACATACACGTATGTCTATATATATATATTACTTTACGATCTGTGTTACCAAGCAGAGAGCGGAAATGGAAAAGGTTGCTCTCTACTTAAAGGTCTAAAGTCTTTAAAAAGTGATACTGTTCTGGAAATTCATTTTCTTCAAGTGGACTCATTCACTATTAGTTGTGTGCAGCCAGCAAGGTGTGTTTCTTCATGCTTATATTCCACCATGCGTGTTTATTTTCTTGGAATTGTTATTGTAGAGGGAGTTCATATGTTACAGTTTAGCTCAGGTGCTGTGTAGATGGTAGCGTCCACCCATTACTTTCAGCCGGTATCTCTGACGGCATTTATGTATCGTTTGCAGACTGTTTCCTTTGTGAAACCACTTAATATTACGAGTGCAGTACCACAAAAAGACCACGTCCAATGTTTCGATCAACCATCTGTTTCGAAGAACCTAATGTGGTCATTAAACATCACACACCGCTAATAAGAATAAATGAAGAAAAACATGATGAATGTGTACAGAATGAGTTTGCTAAGTATATACAAATATTGGACAAAATAGCTACACAAACCAAGGCTTGCCTGGTGCCTGTTGTGGGTTGTTTAACAAAGGAAAATGCCTGGCAGTTCCCTGGCAGTCCCGGACGTCAAGGTCAAGGGAAGGCGGCAGATTTTTGGCACTCTCCTAAAACCCAGGAACTAGTTTCCCTCACTCAGGAGACAAGCTGTGTGAGTCTGATTACCAGGCTTTTGTGTGTTTTGTGAGCAACAGAGGCCACCTCCCAACACAAACACACTGATCTAGGTCACCGAAGCCTGCATTCACCATCGAATCACCAGTGTTGATTTCAAAGCCATGCTTCAAAGTGTTTTCCCTGTGTAGAGCAAATGTTTGTCCAGTGCACGAGTATGTGCTGAATGGGAGTGCTTCGGCTTATTCTTCTCACACATCCAGTGGACGTTAAACATGCTGGTTGCCTTAAGCACACATTATAATGAACTGTTATTTGTGCCTTGTTTAATATTTATCCAGTTTCCTCAGCATGTTTTTAGGAGCTACATGGTGGATCTTGGCTTCGAGGCTCAGGATTTCGTGCCAGGAAGTGCTAGCTTTCTGCCGGTGTCAAGTTCAGAGGGGCAATGCAAGATTCCACAACTCATGTTCGGCCTTGGCTTTCAAATTTTCCGACTTATGACAGAAAAAAGAACACTGCCCCTGCCTGGTCAGGGTCATGAGGGGGTGCGCTCTGGCTTTGACGACAGTCCTTTGTAGGGCACCGCAACCAATCCAAACCAAGCCCACCATTCAAACCTGGGTGCTCACAGACTGCTTTAGCTTGACTGTCATTCTTATTCAGCACCCTGCAGACTCTTTTCTATTTCTACATGCTTTATACAGTTCCACCCTGAGACAACACATTTCATATGACTAATTAAACTTCAGCAAGAGTCGGGAGAACCTTTAAAACACCAGAACAAACAAGTGACAAATCAAACACAAGAAGTTTGGACTTTTCCAACAGCTGGCTCTTCCCTCCAAACCACAGCAGCTGCAACCCTTGAGAAGTCCTATTAAAACTATTCTAGCGATGTACTCTACAAAACAATTGAACTTAATTGTATAACAAAACTGAGACATTTGGTTGTACAGCTGTTATAGAGTGCATTTTGTCACTTAAATCCTCCCATTCTTTGTCTTGCAGTAATGCTAATGCTACAGTATGTTAGAGTTTAGCCATAGCCTCTGCCCAACCTTTCTTACCAATGGTCCATTTGAATATACACAAAACCCCTCAACGGCCTTGCTATAGGTCAGTAGGAGCTAACCCCTGGTAGGGCGGTACTGGATAACAATACTAGCACTATATGGTAATTACTATATGGTAATATGGACTATGGTGGCACAGTGGTCAAGGTACTGTGGGAAATGTGGAATAGGCTATGGACTCCAGCTCTTCCACTGCTGGGTACTGTAGCAAGGCCTTTAACCCACAAATTTCCTGGATTCTAGATGTTGAATCAGTCGTAAATCGCTATGAAGGTGTTTGTTTCTTTGTTTATTTACTTATTTAACACATATCTACATTATACATCATCTCTATCTATGATAGAAGGGCCAATTACTATTACAATTTCTGCTTAAAATTGGTTGTAAATCGCTCTGGATGCGTTCGTTTATTTATTTAACGTCCCATCAGTGTCAGTGCAGTGGCAGCTCTAGACCATGTGAAGTAGGGGGGCAGGCTGGAGCCAATGGCTATGTTAGATGTGCGTTGTCGCCGTGTGTTCACAAGAGTGTGGACACCCTAACCAACCCCCCAGGACCACCACTGCATCGATGAATCACTTCAAAGTCCAATCATAGTCAGATTTCTACGGTTATCTGATTATTCAAGTGGTCATGCTGCATACTCTGATCTAGAAATTAAGATTTTAAGAAATCAGATTAAGAACTCAGATTAAGAAATCAGAGAGAGAGAGCTGGGTTTTATCCCAGTAACTGAATTTCCCAGAGCATATATACCCATACTACGATTTCTATCGGCTTTCTCAGTCTGCGAATGCGCGGAAACATAACACGGTGGCCAGGTCCTCTTATTCTCAAACTTTTGTACCTCAGATTGTTCCCATGGAATTGGTTGGTGTTTAAACTCACGGGACCTGGCAACCCCGGAATGAAACGCAGCACCTGCTAAAGGCCTATCAAACACGTTGTGGAGACTCAAACACAGAATATGCTTGAGAAAATTAAGCATTTGATTATTTAATATCAAAGTTTGAAGTTTACGGGACACATGTTTCTGTGATTATTGGCTGGTTGCAAAGTAGAAATCAGATTATTACTCGAGTCGTCTAAAACCCGGAGCTTTCCCATTATCGGATTACTCAAGTGCATGTAAAATTTGGTTACTGACAAAATCTGATTTTCTGCAGTTATTGGATAACTAAGTGCATGTAAATGCACTTAGCGACTGTTTCTGACATTAGTGAGGTCTGGGGCAACTTAGAGTGACACAAACAAGGTTGGGACTGAAGTGGGAAGTTTGAAACATTCGAGCACGTAGGCCGTGCTCACTCATCCAGCTTCAACTGACAACGGACTGCACACTGAACAATAATGACTTGTTATACAGTATAAACGGCCTGTGTGGAATCCAGAGCTCACAGTAAGACCCAGTATTCCCAAACGTTATCATCTGACAAAGAATTGTCACCATGAACTTTTGTATTGCTATTAAACTTTATCCTTAGCTTGCCCTCTTCAGTGCCCTGCAAGCTCCTTCCTCTCTAGTTCTACATGCTATATATAAATAGAACTTTCTGGATTTCTGCAAAAATATGACATGAAATATAAAATCAGATTTTCACACAAGTCCTAAATGTAGATAAAAAGAACCCAGTTAAACAAATGAGACAAAAATATTATACTTGGTCATTTATTTATTGAGGAAAATGATCCAATATTACATATTATTGAGTGGCAAAAGTATGTGAACCTTTGCTTTCAGTATCTGGTGTGACCCCCCTGTGCAGCAAAAACTCAAACTAAACGTTTCCTGTAACTGTTGATCAGTCCTGCACACCGGCTTGGAGGAATTTTATCCCATTCCTCCATACAGAACAGCTTCAGCTCTGGGATGTTGGTGGGTTTCCTCACATTAACTGCTCGCTTC
>JAJAGP010000994.1:179918-250903 GCA_025084515.1 Ancistrus triradiatus
GTAAACCCTGATCCTAGAGTTACTCGGCACCAAGAGTAGGTGCTTCTCATCTCAACTACCTAATTCTCATATTAATAAGTAAATATAAGTCTTACCAAGTACAATAATGGTCCAGAAAGATTTCAGGAACCGTTGTGCCATCACCATGTCCAATGAACCTGTTCTGTCTTCCAGATCCTGACTTGACGCAAAATATGAAACCCCAAATCCCCTTGTAATGGCTTAAATACAGGATCAGACACTCCTGCTGAGCTGGAGAGCTACTCTTGGTGTAAAACAGCCCTTTATTAAGCACCATTGATGTGGTATACGGAACTTACTGAAATGTCAACATGATTTACACTGAATTTACTCTGGATTTAATGTCTGTTGATTTTTAACCTATTCATGCATTCATTCATTGTTTGTGGACATGAGCATAATAAAGCACCACATTAATTACAGCTATTCATTTGAATAGGGGCTATGTCTGGTTCAGATTCAAAAGGAAAGCCGAAAGCAAGCAAATCCTGTTTTCCTTACAAAATTGTACTTGTTTAGTTTAAGAAATTATAAAGCACAATACAGCAACCCACAGATTAGTTTGTTGGAACAGATGGTGATTTGGTGATTGTCTGTTGGTTTTCCCTATTGTATAATTATGGTTATGAATAAGAACAAAAATATGTGTGTTATTTTCTTTTATTTAATTTTAATGTAACAGTTTCATCACGTTTTTGATAGGTCCCGAACAAGATATCACACAATCATGTAGGAGAAAGCCACAGGTACCAGAGGATCTTCCATAAGTTTCAATGTTTGTAGATTTTTATTTCAATTTCATACATTTAGTTCTTTTGATAAACCTGTGATTACTGTGTAGTGCAAGCGTAAGTTCAAGTTGGTGAGATGTTTCCCAGATTATAGCAACAAACAGTGTGTTATTATTAGAAACAAGGCACATACAGTATTTCTCCCTCCAAGTGAGTTAAAGTCTGAAACCCACTTACAGATTAACTCATACATTTTTCACTCTTGTAATTACATAAGGTAACAAGGAGCCACTTGGTCTTCCACATTCCAGAAGAACGTAAAGACAGTCATGAACGCCAACTGTACAGAAGGCAGTTTTGGGCATCACAGAGGCACAGCCGGACGGTACTTAGATGTGTGAATGTTTGAAGTGAAAGAAAGAGAAAAGAAAAGTTTGACAGAATTAATGAATTAAAGACGAGACATTTGAAAACAAGAGTATGAAAGTTGAAATAAGCTTGGGAAGCCATCTTCCATCTTGGGCATCTTTTTTCCAGTACAATCTTTAGAGAATTGTGAGACGTTGCCTGGACCAATATGGTGACAACGTTGACGCATGATCCAGCGGCTTTGAATCAGTTGAACCAATCGTTGATGATTCAGTGCTTCAAAACGCTCGAAACTCTACACTTTAGCGACACCTGCTGGAATTGTTTGTGCAACTGCCTCAGAAAACACTGGAAAATCTCCAGACAAACAATTTGAATTCAAATAGTATTGAATTCAATATATTTTTGTAAATAAATAAAGCATTTAAATGACTATTGGCTGTTATCATCATACTTTCTAGTGGGTACAGATTAATATGGGTTGTAGGGAGTAAGTAAAGTAATGTTTAGTAAAGTAATGAGTAAAGGGATTGCTTTATCCAGGAATTAATGAGTAAAGTAATCCCCATTATATTTTCATAGAAGTAATTGGTCATTTGTAATGGATTACTTTTTTGAGTAACTACCAAAACACTGATTCCAATGCATGCATTTTCAAACTTGTTTCATAACTGAGTTTTTTAATGACTCCAAACATTTGTAAGTACCCAAGAACTACTTCCAAAACATGGGTATTATTATGAAGCTTGTTCCCATTTGCTGCTACAAAAGCCCTCAACAAATCAACAAAAAGTAATTATAACAAAAAATGTAATTTCCAGGCCTGTCCAAACTTCAGCATAAGCCTGTATGTTCCAAATGTGAGATGTCATGTAAAGAATTAGAACAGGACCTCAAGAAAGTATGTCTATGTCAAAACCTTTTAGTTTAAATATTAGCATGTTTATTTCACTACCCAAAGAGATAAATATGTGCAACCTGTAATCTTTTTTATCAATGCATAAGTAAATTAAATGCTATAATTACACCTACTTAAAATGCATTACCCCTTTAGTGCAGATCTGTAGGTACATGCTCAGTCTGAAAGTGAGGCAAATGTAACAATCGTTTACATTTGAGGAAGACTGATGATTTACTGTTGCCAGAAATCTAAATTGTCGACTTTGCAATTTGTGGATTTGGTAAAACCAATTACACATAAACTGTAAATGACATCGAGGCCCAGATATGACCAGAAACATATTTTGTCGAGCTTGTTGGCAAGGTTCTGCCTCTTCTTTAGCTTCTTTTCATCTTCTTCCATCCTCTCCAGAAAATTCGCAATCTTCTCTAGATCCTTCCTGTCTGCCTCGTTGGAAAATTTGACTCCTGGATCTGTTCAGAAAGAGAGACCGAGGACAATGGTATCACTCGAGAGCTCTGTAAATTTGCGATATCACAGCTTTCCTATTAGTAGACTAAATGCAGCTTTTCATCAAGTACAGTACTGTGCAAAAGTCTTAGGCCACCATTAGATTTGTTGTATTAACAATGGTATAATAAGCATATACTGTCATCAGGAGTCGGAATGGACTTGACGGCACTTAAAGATGATAATACAAATTAAATATTGTGATCTGTTATTTTATGGGTTCTCAACCACCATGAGTTTGAACTTGCCCGGTTTACACAGCTTTCGAAATTTGCAGCGCAGGATATTGCCATCCGTAGCCACTTTGGTGCACACCATGGACACCAGCATACTTAACACCAGAAAAAACAGGCAGAAGCAAAACGTGATAACCCTGAAAAGCAGAAAATGATAAGTGTAAACCCTAAAGAATTTGGCTGCACTAACTGTCAACAAATAAATATAATACTCTATATTTCATACAGAAAAACAACATATCTAAGTAATATTCACTGGCCAGAATTTAGGCATCCTACTCACTCACGTATTAGAGGGACTGGCATGTCCAACTGTTCAGGAAGGGGTCAGTGAGGATGAGGGGAAACATGGTGAAGCTGAGCACCAGAGTGATTTTAAAGGAGCTGCGTTTCCCACCGTCCAGCGGGCAGAGCAAAAACTCACCAGGTCCAGCCACCATGATGAGCCCCCACTGGGCAGCACCAGGACCAACTACTGCCCTCTAAAGGGTTGGTAGACTGCTGACCTGTTTCAATTGATGGAAGGTTTAGATAGTTAGATGATAAACGTAGGTAGTTAGTTTTAATTCTAAAAGCTCTCATACACTGTATTACATGTATATTTCTGAAGTACAGTTGCATGTTACAAATGTATCTCTTCATTATTAGAGCTAATAGTTCATTTACATGGAGGTAATTGTACGTGTTGCTGTCTTTATCCTGGTGGAGCACTACTGAGATGGTTTCCCATTCACCCTGACCAGATCCAACCGGCAACACTGAGCCATATGCAACCTGCAGTGCACAAGCTGAACCAACACAAATAACCCACATACAGAAAGTTTACTGGATATATTTCTGTACAGATAAGCGCCATTTAATGACCGTCCGATCAATCCGTCTGTTCGCATTAACGTCTGAGGCCTTAACAAATAACAAATTGTAACAGGAAATAAAAGCTCTTTCGACTTCAGACATTGTGTCATAAACAACTGGTCAGATTTTAAAAAGAATGTGTATTTTAACTGTCATAAATATAATTTATGTCGTCCTTTGATGTTTTGTTTACATATTTGCATTAACTACTTATCTAAGTAGGAACTACATTACGGACACTTTTAGGTGTCGCAATTCTCTCTGCCAAGAAGACACGTGAAATTGAAAAGGTTGTAAAAGCATTTAAAAGGTGATATTGCTGTACCTATTCTGGAAATTAGTGTTTCTTCAATTGGACTCATTCCCTCTTGGTTGTGTGCAGCCAGTGAGGTATCTCTGACGCATTTATGTTTAGTTTACACATGGTATCTCTGATGCAAGACTGTGTGTCTATATGTCCAGTGTTTCACAGAACCCAATGGGGTCATTAAATGGCTCTTACCTACATACTAGCAAAAATATACTGCATTTTCATCATGTATTAATGAAATATGTGTCATAATATGTGATTGGAGTATCACATACTCCAATCAGCCAAAACTTTAAAGCCACTTGTTCTGTAAATCATGGAGGTGCTATGCACCAAATTAACGCCCACTGGAATGCCTGGATCCAGAATTTCCCAGCACACGCCCTCCTCCAGTTGTCTATTTGCACAGCGCATCCTCTTGGCTTAACGATTTATCAGTTGTTACTCAGGTAACTCAGGTATTTACTCCTGAACATTTCTCTGACATCCAACATGTTGACTACAAGAACAGACTGTTCACCTACTGTATAAGATATCCCAGAGCTAAACATGTGCTGTGGTCATGAGATAATCAATGTTATTTGTTATGCATGGTTTTAATGTTTTGGCTGATCGATTTATAGAAGTATAATATGTAGTCACACTCATGCATTACTTATAAAAAGGCATCTTACAGCTTTGGTTCCATCCATTGATAGCCACAGGGCATGCACCATCAACAAACGGATAGGTGAAGAGGTTGATTCTGCACACGACTGTGGTGTACATGACAATATCATGGTTCAACGTGCCATCGCTTCTCACCAGTATGTCATTAGTAGTGGGCTTTACACTGAGATACACTCTGGAAAGACAGAAAGTAATTTGATAGTGTGGTATATAACAGCCTTCTTCAGCCTTTTATGGGAAAAATTTGCTCTGTATTCGTCGTTTGTTTCTCGACAACCTTCTGGAAGGAATAGATGACGAGAACCAAGGTACCACTGTACTTGCTTCATTAATAAAGCCCAATCCATTGCAGGGTTCTGTGAATGCACCATCCATCCTTCAAATTGTGAGCCCCATACGGGATTTGAACCTAAGCCCACAGGAACTGGCTTTTCCAGCAGGTGGCTTTTAAAACCAAGCCACTGCAGCTGCAAATGCAGCTGGCAAAAAATTGTGGAGTCACAACACTGAAAATGTTAATCCAGCTTTTTTACTTTGTAGAAATTAAACAAATCACCACAGATGTTTGGTTTAAAGACTATGCAGGACATTTTCTGAGATACATATACTTAGGTCTGTTTTGTACAGGAACTGTGTTAACTTTATTGCACCAATAAATCAACAAAGCATCTTTTAACTAAGGTTGGTTAAAGTATATAATCGTCTGTGGTTGAGGATAAATGTATCAGCCAAGTGGATAAAACATAAATGGAAATAAATATTTAATGACAAAGGCAGTGCTCAAGGTTAACTTACGCATTCTCCACAGTGAGATCTGGAGTCCATACTTTGTTAACAGGTAGCACAAGTTCATCAAACCCATACACTGTCGTTGGCCATGCTAGGTCTGGATCTGTCCACTCCTGATAATCATAGCAATAAAAGTTATGTCTTGCATGTACAGCCAACACTGCAGTAGACTGCCATTCCATCCACTTTACCCTTATGTTTGCGTAATGTGTTCTCCAGACTTACAGTACTGTTCAAATGTCTTAAGCCACCATTAGATTTGTTGTTATAGTAATGCTATAATGACCATATATAACATATTGTCGCTGACTTGACACAAAAATTTTAAACTTGGATTCATCACCCCATAATACTCTGTTATACTGATCTTCAATCCAATTTTTGTGAGCTTTAGCATATCTTACCCTTCTCACCCTGATTTGTTGGCTGCTACCCTTCCAAAAATACCATTCCTGATCATTCCTTGGACTGTACAAGGGTCGAGTTGGCATCCTGATGAAGCTGCCTGATGCTGCTATTGCTCAAGTGTAATAGAAGATCACACTAAATTCTTGCCACTGTAGCCTATAAAAGCTGTATCTTCTAAAAAAAAAGATTTTTAAATACTGCATACACATTTGTATATCTGTATATTCTGGTTGTATTCCAATAAAGAGAGCGAGAAATAATTATACATGGTCTTCATAACATTAAAAACCACTGGTATATCTAATCTAATGGTGACCTAAGACCTTTGCACAGTGCTGTAGGTGCCAGATCCCCTGTGACCCTAACCAAAAAATGGAAATAAAATGTAGAGAATACAAGGTTCAAAAATGTAAAAGTTGGACTTACCATGTTAATTTTAATGCGGCTGGAGAACTGCATTGTTCTTGTGTCCTTAAAGGTTTACAATGAAAAGAAGACTTATTAGGGTCATGTTACTAGGGTCATTAGATAGCATTTTTAGTACTATTTAAGGAATTAACACAATATAACTTACAACAGATAGTGTCTCATACTGGATTGAGGTAAGGTTCACACCTATGACACACTGTTGAGCTTGAGGTGCACTGTACAGCTTCTTATTTATCAAAATGTCCGCCAGGCACCGACGAGAGGTGCAAGCTGTGGCAAAATCTAGATTCACTAATGAAAAATTGACAAATTCAAGCCACAGTCAAAATCATAGAATCAATATTTATGTGTTCTTAAATGCTTGTTCGTTTAACATTCATAAATCCATTCATAACAGAGCTGTGGTACTCACAACTGTAGCTAAAGAGCAACATGTAGTTCTTCAAATTGCTAGCATAGTTGGTAGCTGTCCAAAGCCAAACATTCACATAAAGACAAACTCTGAATTTTCAACGATGAACGTGAACAATCTTTTCATAACTAACAGAGCTAAATGTAAGTCTGTTGAATGTGTGGCTAAGTTGTTGTGACTTAATCTACTGTATTATCACACAACCAATCATGCTAACTAGCTAATAATTCCAGTCGTTAAGAGTCTCGGGAGGGACACATTTAGAAAACTGAAACAGCATAAGCTTGTTTTAATTAGTTCATCCGTCAGACACCTTGAAAACAAACTGGAATGGCAAAAATGACCCAGGAAAAATGTACTGTGAAATTTGACAGTAGAACCATGAAGTGGCCAAATTACCACCAAAATTCATAGTACAACTGTGAAATAACTCATGGTCAGTTCATAGTCCACCAAGTTTACAGTTGTACTATGAAATTTCACAGTATAACCATGAAGTTGCCAAATTACCATCAAAAATTCATAGTAGAACTGTGAACTTCATGGTCAAACTGTGAAAATTCACATTAAAACTGTCAAGCAATTCACAGTTTTACTATGAACATTCACAGTACATTTTTTCCTGGGGAACCAGGGTTTATTGTGTAGCATCAGAAGCCAACCTCACAGTCATGTTCCAAAATCTAGTGGAAAGCCCTCTTAGAGGAAAAAAGGCTGATGTAGCAGCAAAGGTGGGGGATTAACACCAAACTAATACCCATGTTTTGGATGTAATATTTTGGGTGTCCACAAATTTCGTTTATATGTAGCGCATTAATCCATATTATTCCTTAATGAGTTCTATTAACAAACAGACGTTGAAATAACAGAGGAATTATTTCCCATTCAGGGTGGTTATAGTATTATTTTAATCAAAATTACAAAATGGTGTACTTTTACATTGCGGTAACCTAAAGCAAAGTTTTGGGCAACTCTGGTGTTGTATCTTACAATTTGATTGTTGAAACGTTCTCACTGTTGACAATTTCTGTGATAACAGCACGGCTTTTTCACACCAAAACGGTATCACTCCGCTTACGTATTGCCTAGTACCAACCTGTTTCCAGCACACAAACATATAACGTACAAATAACCCTAATAAGGGACGAAATTATATAGTTTAATTGTTAATTATTTTAACTGTAGTTTTCCCCCCTTTAATCTTCGCTTATTTGCACTTTGTATTTCAAACTAACGTTACTCGGTAGTTTTATAGGCGATAAACGAAGGTACGTTTTATGGACTGTGGTAGCCTAGTGGGTAAGGTACTGGACTATGGACCAGATGGTCTAGGGTTCAAATCCCACTGCTGCCACTGTTGGGTCCTTGAGCAAGACCCTTAACCCACAATTGCTTGGATTGTAAGACTGTATCAATTGTAAGTCGCTCTGGATAAGGGTGTCTGCTAAATGCTGTAAATGTAATCTTGTAATCCATCTATTTGGTTTGGGAAAGAAGCGCCACCTAGCGACCACTGTGTGTCAAACCAGCGTCCTTGTCTGAAGACTGTCGTCTTTTGACACTTTTAAGTAGGTAAATCCAGCACGGCACTAATAGTAGGAAGACATAACCTTGAAATGACCGGCACTCGGCACTTCTATATTTAGGCGCTTCTAGTGTTAAGAAAGGGAAGGAAATTGTTACCAGGTGGACCTACTTTTTGGCGGAAGGTATTGTCAGTAGTAAAGCATATTCAATCACAGCCGTGATGTTATTTGCGATAATACACTCCTTCTCGTGTTCTATTGCTTAAATCTAAACTGGGTCTTGCCTAGGTTAACTCTCATTTATGTTTTATCAGGTATGCACAAATTTTCCTAAAAGTTGTCTTGTCATGCGGCTCTGAAGTTACTTAACTCTGTCTTTGGGTTCCTTACATGTGACTGACATTAAAATGCAATGCATTTACATTTATCCAGAGTGACTTTTATCTGATACAGTCTTACAATGTACAGTCCAAGCAATTGTAAGTTAAGGGATTTTCTCAAGGTTCCAACAATTACAGGTAAGCAGTGCTGGGACTTGAACCCGTAACCTTCTGGTCAGTAGTCTAGTACCTCAACTGCTGTGGCACAATAGCTACTTTTTTAAGAGAGAGCAGAACCCCTAACTCCTCAGCTATGTGTTTTCTCTTAAAGCAGGTGCCAAGTGAGTAAGTATAAACATGCCAACTTTAACAATATAAACCCAAATGCTCACCAGTTAAGAACTGCAAAATAATTAGGATGCAAATCTGTGATGGTCCCATACCAGCAATCTATAAAAATGTAAATAAAATTCATGGGCATAATTGGAGCCAATAAAACAAATCCAAATTAATAATTTAAATAAAGACGAACTGTACCTTTATACGGTCAGACTTAACGCGCTCTTCTCCTCCACGTCTCCTTTCAGTTGCTCTGTTAGAGGAAAATAAAAATGAGACAGCTTTCTAAATGACACAGCACCTGCTCTGACAGATCAGTTCTGGGATAATTAGTAACAAACACAGCTTCTGGAACATAAGCTTGAATACAGGCTTTGTCATGTCTCCAGTTTCTTTTAAAAAGTGCTTCCTTTTTAGTACAGCAAAGAATTCAGGTTATTGACCACAAGGTCTGACATGCATTAGATATGAATAGAGTACACATATGCCATGTAATGGATAAACAGTTCATATTGTCTGTTAATAGGGCTTATAATGCTAATGGAAGGGTAAATAGCTTACAGGTTGTCAAAACTGGGTATATCATCAAAAGCAAATAATGTTCTACTGGTTTAACTGATGCCTTTATGAATTCTTTTAAAATCCACATCTACTAGTATATTATATTTTATTTATTATATGTTCTTTCTGTATTGTAATGGCTCTATTACTGTTTTTCCTTTCCACTGCTGCCATAGGCTTGCTCAGTTTAAAGTTAGGAGATTTAAACCAACACTGATTTAAATGTGGCTGGTTGTCTGAGGCCCTGTACTCAGATAGCTGGCTCAATGTTGGCTCGACAGACAAAATTATGTCTTTTTTGGGGGGTGGGTACTTATGTTGTCTAGCACCAAAAGCCAGCAGTTAGCATAGTCGAGGCAGAGCTCCAGAGATTCCCTACTTCATCCCGATATCAGAGCTTGCATGTCCTCTCCATGTTCACATGGGTTTACTTCAGTTCCAGCTTCCTCCCTCATCCCAAAAACATGCATTAGGTCGATCTAAGTGATCTTAATGTGAATATCTCAGACTGTTATTGATATAACATTGCTCTTGTCATGAGTAGCCATGGATGCTGATGTAATGATAAAAAAATGAATAATCAAAAGAGGTTGGAATCTGTTGGTCCTGTAATCAAATGTTTGGTATGGTATTGATTTTGTGGACAAAATTATATTATACTGGGGCATTGTTGCTTATTTGTTCCAACGGTGGCAGGTGGTTTAGTCTGGTGGTATTCCTGGGCAAATTGTCACTGCTAGACTGAAAATGGTCCACCAACCAAAAATGTCCAGCCACCAGCATCCTGTGAGCACTTATGAAGGATTACAGGATGACTAACACAAACTGTGCTACAGAGGATGATACTGACTTTAAATCTACAAGGTGAAACAATATGATAGCTGTGTCTAATAGAGTGCGCAGTGAGTGAACACAGTGTTTAAAAACTCCACCACCATCAGTGTCACTGTCGTGCTGACAATGATCCACCACCCGCCATTTTTCTCCAACACAGATGATGGCGGTAAAGCACCATTTTCACAGCCGCCACGTAAAAGTGTTGGGTCGTAGTTAGCTTAGCGTAGAGAGAGAGTGTGTGTTGTTTTGGAGAAGCTGTTAGTTAGTTAATGATCTCAGCCGGTACGCAGTGTTTCCTACTGCTGTGGTCTCAGCCATCAACAATACCGTGATCTATTCACGAACACCCCACATTCAGAAATTAAACGAGGGCAAAATAAATAACGTTATTTCGCTCACAAGAAGCCTTGTTATTTGACAGCAGACCAGGGACTGGCATGTTTGATATATGTATGAATAAACTCGTACAGCTTTACTGTTTTTTGGCCAATTATGAACAGAAAAAGATCGCTCATTCCGGATGCGTTCTGTGTAAAGAAGCGGAGATTTGGCGCTGATGGACTCGATCCAGAACATTCAGAAGCTCAAGGTAAGATGTGTTCAATAGCTACCCGAATTACGATTGTTGGCGTTGTGTAGCTTGAAACGGATTTATATTGATATTAGTATCAAATAAATAGCTTTATTACTGCCTTAGGATGTCTATGTTGCCATGATGCAATATGTATATTCTATTTAGTTCAGTGTTGTGGTGTAAAGTTGTGTGATTTATGAGTTGAGCGTCTGTGGCTTCTGACAGGTTATACAGAGTACGTGACTGAAAGTATGGGCAAACTTCGAAGTAATATGTCGACATTTTCTGCTGTAAGAGTCTCTAGATTCTGAACAAGACTGTGATTCTCTGTAATAAGCCACAAGAGAACTATTAAGTTTGTGCACTGATGTTTGCGGGTTGAACTCAAGACATTCCATTTTAGGCCCCTGTAAAGGCCAGAGATGTTCCTCACCAGACTTAAACTACTGTTTTATGGAACTTTCTCGGTTTACATTTCCATTTAGTCGTGACACTTAGCCAGAGCAAATTCCAACCAACACCTGAAGACAGATAAATCCATGCGTCAGTGAGGTCTCAAGATGTTTAATGAAATGTAAAACAGCAGCATTTTCACTAGTGGTCTCAGACTTTTTGGCTCCTACCCAACGTTTGTTTTTATTACAGTTGCTGCTTCACCACACGAGTGCCCAAAGATTTTCATGAGAATGTTTCACAGTAGGCACTCATGTGCTGCAGAGGCAATTCCATCTCCAGAGTCCCAACAGTGAGTTCCAGCTGGGCTGGGTGATGGAAGGAGACCCAGTGGTGGAGATCATTCCCTAGTGCTGCAACAGGGACTGTTGCCAGGCTCTGTGATGGTCTAGCATCCTGAGCTTCAGGATACTGGAGACAACAGTCTTTTTCAACTGCTTTCTTACTTTTATTGCCATTAAATCATTTTTAAAGTATTCTTTAGACTTCCTCACACTCCCCAGAGTCAGCCCCACTACCAGGTCCAATTCGCCGCTGTATAGATTCCTCTCTCTTTTCAAGCAGCTCTTTGATCACTTCCTCTGCTATTTAAACTCCTTCTTTGAAGCAGGGTAGGGCTTTTGTAGAATATTTTTAGTGGAGATTGTGAGGATGGCACAAGCTTGTACACAGAAAGGCATTTGTTGAAATGCTCTTGGAAGAGTATTAAATTGTGGTGGCTGAAATGTCGGTGCATCTCTAAATATTGGTCTGTGTTCTCTCTGAGGGAGAGAGTCTACATGACCTGACATGTCTCATCTATAATGGCACAATTTATATTTATTGCGAAACAGATGGAGCCTGTGACCTCAAAGCCAGCCTTCAGTACCTGATGACGCTATTTCCAAGGAAGCTCTTTGACGACAGCCTTCCTCTGATTGTCTTCAAACATCAGCTGTACAGTTTACACAGTGACAAAACTTTGGTGGACAAGCAGCTGGTAACATTATTTTTCTTCAAATAGCAATTTGGAATACAATCCCAGAATTTGGGGCTGAGTTTAGAAACATTTTCTACCAAATGAGCTGCGAATCATGCCAGGATTAAGACAAGTGGATGGGCTATACATCTATAGGAGATCAGTAAGATATGCTGCTGCCAAACCACATAGAACTTTATTATTATGATGTTATATTTTTTATTACTTTGTATTTACTCAATGCAATACTCGACAGGCAGCAACTGAATAACACAGGGTTAGAACGTCAGCATATGCAGACATATCGTGGTGTGATTACAAACTGAGTAAACATCAGTCTTCATTACTGCACATGAAAGTCATGTTTTAGTGTTTATATTTTATCCTCAACAGGCAAATACACTTTTGAAAGCCTGGCTAAATAAGGGAATCTGTACAGCTGTGAGTGCGTTTACATGCACTTACTGGAGTATGAAATCTGATACTGAGTGCATTTACTCGTTTTGTCAGGTAATCCAACCAACGAGGTTACATGCAGTTGGGTCATCAGATAATTGGAGAGATCTGGACTTGCATGACTCAGACAGTAATCGGATTTCTAATTTCCAGTGAATAATTTCACAGAAGGATGTGACAGACTTAATTTCCTCGAGCAAATCCTGCATATTCCCAAATGTGTTTGGTAGTTTCGGGGATGCTGCCTGTAATTCCAGGGTTGCCAGATCCCGCAAGAGAAATAAGCAATCAGGTTTATTTAAACACACCCAAAAGAATAGAAGTTTCTTAGAATAAGATGACCTGGCAACCGTCTTTGATTCTTCATGCGCAGAGTGAGGGAAAAACACTTGAAATAGGAATACTAAGCTAAAATCCAGCTCTTTATATCGGATTTCTTGAATGGAATGTGCCATCTACATGACCACTTGAATAATCAGATAACTGCAGAAGTCCGATTATAATTGGATAATTGAGTGCATATAAAATATCTCAAAAAACTGGATTTGACCTCAGGGTTGTGTACACTGCAGCAGTTCCTCTTGTTCTTTCTGTTCTCAGAATGAATTGAGAGATAAAAGAGAAGTGCTGATGTTCCAGCTGGGCTTTGACTCGGACGCATTCGCTCTGGTATTTGCTAACGACTACAGAACCAAAGTTCTGGCAGGACAGACCGGCAGAGACACTCAACCAGCAGTCGAAAAGTTTCTCGACAAAGTTCTAAATAGCTGCCCAAGCCTGAGCTACAGCAAAAATGAAATGCTCAGGGACTTTCTCTTCACAGATTCCGAAATAACGTAAGACCGGCTTAATTGCTCATCACCACCTGTTGCTCTGTGATGTAGCTGCGTGCATTCAAGGGTCTTCTTTTAACAACAGGCAGCTTGTGAAGTCGGGAGTGCTGACGGTGAGGGACGCAGGCAGCTGGTGGCTTTCCATCCCCAACTCTGGTCGCTTCACCAAATATTTCATTCAGGGTAAGCCAGTCTGAGCAGCGTGGTATTGATCAGTGTTATATTATTCTTATTGTAATTGACTTTTCCAATTACTATAAATGATATATATATATATAGGAGACAGGAGCCATATTGCTCTCATAGCCCTTTTTTTTAGGACGTAAAGCTGTTCTTGGCATGGTAAAGAAATCCAAATACAACGAAATCTTAAGGGACCAGTTGGAAAACCGCCGAGTGCGCTCGCAAGTTAAGTTTGATATGAAGTACCACGTTCACGATATCATTGGTGCAGAACTGGTAGAAAGGTAAGACTACACAATTAATTATGTTGTTTTAGTGAATTTAATGTGCAGACTCTCAGTTATTGGCCCCTGGACAGCACTAACCACTGTGCTGCCTCCAGTTATAGATCAGTAGTGCGAGATTAAGCTAATTAACCACAAAGACACTTTTTCATAACCTATACCAAAGAGTTCTGTACCACTAATTCTGGAGTTGACCATGTATGTTGTATCTAACATGATTATTCTTTTCTTTTTCAGTATACAGACCACGTCAGGGACTTTACTGCGATTTGTGGACACTTAATCTTCAGCCTATCCAATATGAAAATGTTACAGATGTGAATAGAGAGAGATTCTTATGATTTATTTTCAGGCCAGACCTTGTGCTGCATCAGAATGTCACGTCCATGTTTTGTGTTATTTTAAATGACGATATTAGGGTAATGATGGGTACGTGGCTCTGCTTAAATACACAAGCACTTATTTAAAGACTATGTACTGCTTGCTCCATGTGTGTCACGGCTCACCGCGGAGTTACAAAAGTGTTATGATCGTACCGAAGTGTTAAATATGGCCTTAAATTCACTGGGGTTTTGAGTTGTGCAATAAATGTTTGCAGATTATTTATCTTTGACACCTCTGTGATTTGTGCATTTCTTTAAAACATACTAGCTAATTTCAGTGGGTAATATTCTCCACTCTGTACTTTTGCACTTTGTATTGAAAAAAAAACACAGAATTGTGCTACATGTATACATTTTCTCCAATCGTACTTGAATCACAATAGACAGTGGTGGCTAAGAATCCCGGCACCACCAAACTCTGACTGAGTGCGTTTAATAATAATCGGATTTCACCCTTCCAACCAGCCAATAATCTCACAGAAAGATGTGATGTAGACTTCAACTTTAATATAAAATAATGTAACTCGTCATTTTCTTGAGTATATACTGCATTTCAGTCTCCACAAAGTCATGATCGAGTGGGACTGTGGTAGCCTAGCGGGTATGGTACTGGGCTATGGACCAGAAGGTCCAGAGTTCAAATCCCACCTCTGCCAAGCTGCCACTGTTAGGTCCTTAACCCATAATTGCTTGGATTGTATCTAAATGCTGTAAATGTAAATGATGTGTATAATGCAAGATCCTGTGAGCAAATCCCTTACAAGGTCTATGTAAATAATCCAATAAGAAGTGGACCTGGCAACCACGTTCTACGAGACATGGTAGAAATCGGACTATGGGGATACATGTTTTAAGAAATCTTGATTGCTGAAATAAAATCCAGCTCTCTTTAACGGATTTCTTACTCTGATTCCTAGATCAGAGTATGCTGTGTATGCATGACCACTTGAATAATCGGATAACTGCAGAAATACAACTGAATTATTAACTATTAAGTGCATGTAAACGTGTTGACTGTTGGGTCCTTGAGGAAAGTCCTTAACCCTGCGTAAAACAGTTATAATCTCTCTGAATAAGGACGTCTGCTTACTGCTGTAAATGTAACCAGCCTAAATTGCATGCTGTAATCGATACTGATTAGCATGCACAATTAAAACTCCCACTTAAATTCAGAAGTGCAACCTATTAAGCGCAATCCAACAGAACGTTGGCTGGGCAAATATAAGATATTTGAGCTTTGTTTGCATTTACTTTACTAATATGTAATAAATAGGTTGTAAAAAACTAAACCATGTCCGGGCTCGAATTGCTGTCAATCTGGCAACCTGACATGTCATCATGGTATTTTGGCAAAATATCTCCCAGTACCACAAACACATCTGATATCTGAGACGTCCATATGTGCAGGGATGTTTACCTACTGCGTGTCCCTGTTTTTGTTTGAACAGACAACATGTGACTGCCTCCGTTGTTGACATTTTGATTAATAAAGAGTAGCTGGACCCATGTTCCCATCTTTATATTCCTTTTGAAGTTCACCCGAGGTTTCAGAAACACAAAGTTTTGTTTCACTTTGATATAAATGTGGTGACACTCATGCCAAAATTCCTTCATGAAATGCTTGTTGCAGTATAATGTTCTGAGAAGGCTTCAGCGAAACGCGCTCGCATAGCACAGTGGACAGTTGTATATGTGTGATCGTATACTTCTGTGCCTTTTTTTGGTTTGTTTTTCTTGTTGAGCACGCCGACACAGCCCCCTCAAAGCCTTATAATAAACGTACTGATTATGCGAGCTCGCACAACACACCGAACTTCATGGTTGTACTTTCTACATGGTTTTTTGGTTTCATTTTGGGTGAGCTGACACACAACCCTCTCTTAAGCCTTATAATAAATGTACCGATTGTGGCGCACTGACTTTCGGCTTCTCGTGCTGCACGCATGAGAAGGGTTTCAGTCGCACCCAAATGCGGTACAGAAATAAGATCTACCTTTAGTTCTATTTAATGTGATTTGTTTACCTTTTGTTTTTTAGCAGCGTCCAAAATTTCAGTCTTGGTGCGTCACTAATGAGTTTTATAAGGACATATTCCACCATGCCGGAGTACGATGACTCCCCCTTCCCTTTCCACTGCTGGCCTGTGCTCACTTTGCGCTTAAACATTCTGGGCCTGAGCACGCTTACATCAAGTCAACTTTATTTATTTATTTATTTATTTTAAAAACAATGGAGCATTGTCTCAAAACAGCTTTACAATTTGGTGCAAGCCTTTTTATCCCCAATACCCTTGATCCTAGCAGGAGCAACTGGATCCAAGTTTGAGTGAAATAGACATTCTAATTGGTTGGTTACATGCTCAAGCTTATTGGGCTACATCGGTGTATTAAATGTTATCACGATTCGAATTTTTGTGGTGGAAAGTCACACTTGCACAGCACAACGAACCTCAAGGTTGTACTTTGTGGCTTTTGATGCAATTTTCGCACATAAGATTTTTACAGAGCCTGCTGGTGTGTTGTGGTGCCGGCCTCCAACTGAACTTCGCCTGAGCCCACCTTTTCAAGCGTTCCCGAGCATGGTTCAGCATACACACTGGACGTCAAATGGGCTCAGGCACGGTACGAATCGCATAGCGATCAATTCAATTTTGAAGTGTGCCAGATAGAGTACATTTAAAAAAACAAACAAAAGGTCACGTTTAAATCTTTATTTCTGTATAACATGTGACGAGCATTACTCAGAACATTCGGCATTCAGTACTCGGGACTGTGGTCATAAAATCTGCCAAACAGGCTTGCATCAAGTTCAGTCAATTTAAACAGCCAGAGCAACCACCATGTAGAGGAAAAGGGACAGGACGGTGAAAAGTTTAAAACTAGTTCAAAACACGACAAATGGGAATGCGACGTGTAAAAACGAAAACTAAAAACTACAAGTTCCTTTCGATGTAGCGTACAATCTGACAGTAGTGTCACCTTTCTATTGCCAGGCATCCTGTTATCAAAAAGACAAAAATATTTTATAGACATTTAAAAAGTTTATTATAAATGAACCCAAACCATTGAAGTAGCCCTAAATATAGTGTTCTGTGACAGACATCAAGGCCCACAGCTGAATACACAATCATTTCGATGGCGAGTGGTTTGGGGACGGTTACACAGAACTTGGGATTTGAGTAAATAAGAGGTATATCTGAACACTGAAGCAATTCTAGCACTGCTGTGTAGGCCCATACAATATGAAGTGTGAGATAATGATAGTGTCATAATACAAAGACGTAGCCATTAATAAGCACAAGTACTGATATTCTGAAGCAACGGGTCCGACTGAGATGAAGGGATGATTCCATTTTAGAAACATGTCGTCTGGCCTACTGTTTACCAAATATCGTTCAAGTAAGAAGAGAATCATAGCTGTAGTGTCTGCAAGGGGTATTGTAGTGCTATTTGGCAAAACAGTCATTCCAATCCAACAACAATCGTAAACAAAGCACAGGGGCTCTTACAGGAAGTGAACAGACTTCACAAAGTTACAACAATCTGGTTAAAGGCCGCTGTTATTCTATGATCTGTAGTGTTTATACCTAAAGGAACATGGATTTAAGGTCCACCCATCCCCTCTACACATGTTCAGTTGTGGAAAGATAAAACTTGCACTGGTAGTCAAAGAACGAAGGATTACGAGAACCGTCTCATTCGTCTTCATCCAAATAGAGCTCTGATCCCGAGCTGTGTGCCACCTACAGCAGGATGCATTTCCTCTTGCATTTCTTCACAGGAGGAGGGCAGAGAACAGCTCGAATGGCCTCATCAAACACCGTCTTCAGACCACGCTGTGTCAGGGCTGAGCATTCCAGATATTTCACAGCGCCTGCAGAACAGTTACACACCACACCAGTGATTAATTAGCGATTGATTGACCGATTAATGCCATTTGAAATCAGAATCATTTATTCACCAAGTACAAAAAGTCTTGGTGCATGTGTCAGAGTTAAATCAAATCTAAAACTAAGCCAAATATAAATCTAAAATAAAGAAAAAGAAAAGAAAACAATGACTATATAGATATGTTGGATGTGACATGATGTGTACTGTAGCACTGAAGTATATATACACAGTATATGTAGATAGCAGCAAACTAATGAAAAGTATGCACATGGTAAATATTAAATTAAATATGTACAAGTGTGCACAGACCATAGATCTAAGAATGAATAATCGGCACTGGTCGATACCTGCACTTGAGGCCGATATTCAAAAATAGTGGGGAACTTGCAGAATAAACTGGGATTACCGAGTGACTAAAATAGAGATGCTGAGATTCAGTCAGAATGGGGCCATTTATGAGAAGATGAAAACTTTGATTCTAGCACTACAACTTACTCTTCTCAACTGGGACTGGGATTAAAAACAAAAAGACGCTGCTACCATGTGCACTACTCTAACACTGTTTCGGTCACCCTGCTCTCTCAGCCATTAAAAAGCCCCTATTGGTCGACCACTACACCACATGACATTATCAAAAAAGAAGCAGTGCCTTGCATAAGTATTATGCCCCCCATCTGAAAATATTATTAATCTAACAGATATAGTGCAGTAGGACTGCAGCTATCGATTATTGTACTAATCGAGTATTCTACCGATTATTTCAGTGATTAATAGAGTAATCGAACAAGAAAAACTTTTGCTTTATTAAAGAGCGCTATTAAATATAAAATTAAATAAGACACGTCTCTTAAAACAAACAGCTTTATTCATTTATAATACTCAAGCTGACCTGAGTATTTATATGACTAGTCCTGATGTAACCTTGTGTTGCTGAAAAGGCCACTGATGCCGATAGCGACGTTAATAAACAAACAATAATACGTAAGCACTGTCTTTAAATTGTGCAGCTGTCCATATGATGCTGTGATTTGCTGAAAAAAAAGAGGTGAAGTACTGATATTTATTACCAAGTTCATAAGACTGGCTACTGTACATTTAATTACCATGTTATTGTTCTGCAACCAAACTAAGCTGAGTATACCTGCTGTAATAAATCGGTGCATTTGGACTCCAGTCAGTATCAGTCAAATGCTAAACAACCCACTTAGGTTCATTTCATTCCAAGCTGCAACACTACAAAATGTGCATAATTTCAACCAGGGTGAATACTCATGCAAGGCAGTGTAAAAAGATGCTTTAGAAGATCATCTGGTGCCGAATCTTTGAGATTAAGCCATGAAGTAACCCCAGTACTCTGTACATACCGATCTCTTTTGCCATGGCCAGACCCTGAGGGTACGTGATAGGGGTGAGCTTCTTCTCCTTTAGCTTCTCGATGGTATCCTTGTCGTCCCTCAGATCCAGTTTGGTTCCCACCAGGATGATTGGAGTGTTGGGACAGTGGTGTCTTACCTCTGGATACCACTGTAGAGGATTAGAAGTACTCGGCCATTAATATGCATTTAACAGCAAAGAGGGAAACAAGACAGGTCATAAGACTCAGATCTCACCTTTGCTCGAACGTTTTCGAAAGAGGCGGGACTCACAAGCGAGAAGCAGATCAGGAAAACATCCTTGAGAAACAGAAGGATAACGTGATTGGAAAACTGACCAGACCAACAAGACCAAATAATTGAACCAACTAGTCACGTAAATTTATTTATATAGCGCTTTTTACAATGGAGCATTGTCTCAAAGCAACTTTACAATTTTAGATTATCTCCTACTATCTACTAATCTCCAATCCCAAATTGAGCAAGCCCAGGGCGACAGTGGCAAGGAAAAACTCCCTAAGTGTTATGAGGAAGAAACCTTGAACCTTGATGATTCGTCTGAACATAATCCCACAGTAAATCAGGGACTACTTGTATATAGGTTGACCGAACATTACAAATTCTACTTTCATTTTCACCAATCTGTACATTTAAATAAAAAAAAATCCCATTAAGTGGTTTTAAAATGCCTTACTGTCTGTGGGTATGAGAGAGGACGGAGCCTGTCGTAGTCTTCCTGTCCTGCTGTGTCCCACAATCCCAGGTTAACAGGCTTTCCATCCACCATCACATTTGCAGAATAGTTATCAAACCTGCCAAAAACACCAGGAAGAGAGATTTAACTACAGAAAAGCATAACAGCAGTGTAACACGTGAGGAACAGGTAAACTGTACACAGAAGCTATTAGAAAGAGTAGGACTAACATGAGGGAAAACACAAGTCTTTCTGTATGAGATTAGCACATTTAGCTGGTAACTGGACATTAATGAATTGATTAAAACTAGCAAGAGTTAAATTATTAATATGTGAAATTGGCAAAAAGTACATTTACATAATTACATACATATTTGAAATTTGCATTACATACAAACAGATGCAATGTTAATCAACCAAGTCTTCCACATAACCCTGCAGTTACATTTTATACATATCTAGGTACAAACTATTTATAAAAATTGTTCGGTTTCAAAAAGGGCTTACTGTTCAACATCAGTACCCAACCTCACAGTCGTGTTCCAAAATCAAATAGATAGGGTTCTCAGTATATCAAAGAAGACGACTTTTATAGCAGCAAATAGGGATAGACTAACCAATAACACCCACGTTTGCGCATCCACAAAATTTTGGCTATACAGCACAAGTGGAAAATGGGATTTATCAGAACAACATGTCAGTGTCGGGGGTACTCACACGGTGGGGATGTACTCTCCAGGGAACGCATTGGTGGTGTAGCTGATCAGTAGGCATGTTTTACCAACAGCCCTAAAATAGAAGAGGAAATACAACAATGCTGTTAAAACTTCATTGTTACCATATTATACAGTTAATGTGGGATAAACTACAATGAGGAACAATGCAATTGCACTTTTTGAACACTAGAGGGCACAATCATACAATCACGGATGCATAGCTCATTCTCAGTGGGACTCCTGATTCCTTTGAATTGCAGGGGTCTAGTTGTTGACATTTTCATACAAAAAAAAAATGAACACTATTTTGAATTGTTATGCCTCAGAAATAAAAAGAAGATTTTTCCTTGGTTATTTAAGATATAGTAAAGCTACAATAAGTCTTGTTTACACTTTTAAACCTCCATTTCTAGTAAATTTTTTTAATTGCAGAGGACTACGTTTTTTGTTTTGTTTAAAAACATACAAGAAAATGCACATTGTTTTGCATTGTTTACACTTCTGAAATAAAACAGAAATGCCTTTTACTGATTGCAAAACTGATAATCATAAACTCAGCATCATGAATTGAATCGAATCATGAGCAGAGTGCATTGTCATAGCCTTAATAAACACAGTGCAAGAATAAAATAAAGATGCATTAAAGTAATCAGGCCTATTGGTTTAATCTAGTCACTTTTTAAACAAAATGCAAGTCTCTAAGGTGTCAGCAGAAAGGGAAGATCTGGGAACATTTCAGGACAATCTTTGACTTGTTCTTAATAATATCCTCTTGACTCTATCAACACTGTTTGTTTGAATTGCAAACATAGGAGCGTTCACATTCATCACATATCAGAATATGTAAAAGCTACCAAGTTTAAAACACTTGATGTTAAACCTTTTCTGATGTTAGAAAATTCAAGGAATAGCAGAACATCCCCATAAACACATCAATTTCAGCACCTGCCAGTGAATCACACTTACTATACAATGCATGACAGGTATTCCCCAATTGTTCCATGAACAGACTTCAAAAAGATTAACAGAACAAACAATGCAGGCAAGACAATAACTTCCAAAAACCATGCAGACAATATCTACAGGAGATGTGTGCCAACACAACCATGAGTCAGAAGAGTTATTAGAGATTAGTGTTGGTGGCACCACGTCTCACCATTAGTGTTTGTTGTTCTTATAAAGGTGACGCCGAAGAGTCATGTCTAAAGAAAACAACAAAATTTCAACACGTATTCATGCTATGGGGCAGGTGAAGGACCAGGGGAGATGGCAAGCATTACCTCAATGGTCAATGCACAGGTGTATACTGAACTTTGAAACAATTTTCTCATTCCATCAATAGAAAAGAAGTAACTTTTCAAGATGATTCAGGATACCAGAGTCCATTGTTAGCTAAAGCTTTTCTTCAGGAAAGGAATATCAACTCGTGGTCAACAGTTCAGATCTCAATCCAAATGAATATTATGGTGGAATATTTAAGAATTGGTCCATGACAATGCTCTAACTTTAATCGCCTCAACCAGCTGATTGGTCAACCACATCATGAGGAAAAATGTAACCAGTTAAAAATAAAATCAATCAATAATATTTTAATCACATTCTTCTCAAAGCCAAAATGTTCAGCTATTAAACAAGAATAGTTTAGCATCATATCTATGGTCTGTTTATCTGCTACTAAACTTTAATAAACATCCTCCAAGTGTGGTGATTCCATAATTTCTCCAAATGTTCCATAAGCTAAACTACCACCACGTTTACCAAGTAGATTAGCAAGATATGCCACAGCTAAAATCATTATGGTTTTGTTTTCTATATCCACTCTAGTGTATGCAAAATTTTAATATGGTTTTAATTAATGCTGGGCGTTTCCTGCACAGTATGAATTTTTAATATACCGCAGCACAGCAGACGTCCGCTGTAACGCTTCAGGCAGCAAATTACACAATATTGATAGCCGCTAGAAGCGCTACATAGAACATCATCGCTAGCTAGCCAGGGAGAATAACATACACCACAGCCTAGCCTAGCAAAATATTGCGTTAACAGCTGGAAGAGGCTATGTCAGAACATAAAGGTGATGGAAGCTAAAGAAATTGAGACAGGAGATGCAAGAGAAGAACTTGTACCTAGAAAGGAGCAGAGCAGTTTTTTAATCTGACACAGATCAAAAGGCTATATTTTGCTAAATTTCTCAAGCCACTTTCAATTTACCAGTAGCGCCAGTGAAACAGTGAAGCCAAAGGCTCAGACAATGCCTGAAGAGGCATTTACAAGGTGCTTCATATGACAGGAAAATCAAGCAGTGGAGCCACATTACGGTCGCAGTAAGAGTTGCAGCTATATACTATAATACTTTACTGTTATACTTTCTATTGCATTTCTATTTTTAAAGCATTCTAGTAAGACAGCTGCACACAAGTGTAGTAATAATGCAATGACAAAGATATTCTATTAGATTACCAATTGACCTGTAAATCAGCAACCTGAGCAATTGTCTCAGTCAAGTGCTATTTTGTATTCTTTTTCCACTAGAAGATACAGATTGTAATAGGATTGTAATGGCTTATCAATTCAGACCACACCAGCTAGAGTAAAGGAATAACTTAGCATTACTGTAGCACACCAAGAGGCAAACTGAACACAGTGCATCTTCCATAGGTCCAGGATTTAAAACACCTACAGAACTAACTGTAAGGTAACAGTAAGCCTTGGCTGCTTGAGATGGGCTATACTGCTTCAGGAGATCAGCAAGGTATGCTGTAGCACTACCATTAAGGTGTAAACCCAGTATAATCAAAGCTGTTTTTCAGACAGGACCTTCATGCTGATTGTTTAGGGTCGACTCACTACCCTTCTCTCATTTCTCACTTATTTTTAAAAAATAATTCTATTAGAAAGAAAGCTTAGAGTAAAGACTTAGATCAGCACATGTGCGCAATTCAAAAAGATAATTGTACAGGACTATAAAACAATACTACTAACTTAAGGAATAAAAGGTTAATAGATTTAAGAGTAATGTGAACAAAATAGACAATCTATGAAACACATTTCTAAAACAATCAAACCCATGTTTACACGCAGCAACTATGTAATTGGGGAACGGTACTGAAGATTAAGCTGATGAATTAAGTGTTGACGCTGTTAAATAGGAAACAGTTTATGATCCCACAAACAGAATACGGTTTAATAAATACAAATTTTAAATAACTTCATAAAACCAGGCTTGCGCCCTAGCATGTGTAAGCATAACGGTAAGGAAAAAAACTGATGTTTATCTACTGAGTCCAGCCTACCGCTAGCTTACGGCTATGGCACGACAGTTACAGGAGTTTTCCGCTTCGAAATACACGGCTTCCTAATGTTTAAAACCGAGAAAAACATGGCAGTTACAAACAGAAATAACAAACAAATATCTTCCTTACCCGTCTCCTACAACCACACACTTTATGGCCTGCATTACTGCGTTGTCTCCGGGCGTTTCTCCTCTCTAACCGAGCGTGGCTTCACTAGCGAGCTAACAGGCTAACAACCGCTCAGCTACACAGTGTAAGCTACTAAAATCAATCGGATCCCCCGAATCTATACCAGATCCTTCCAATCCTCAGTCTCTCCCGATCAGATCAGATTAGATCCCAACAACTGTGAGGTATTACAAATCTAAACAGGCTCTTGACTTCCTCCGAACATTCCAGTGTTGGACAGACTGAAGCGAGGAAAAGTTTATAGGCACCTCCCAATGGAACCGCCAGTTGCCGGTTCAGCTCCAGCCTCAGCCTTCCACAATACCAGTCCCGTACTTCAACACCTCCTGTACACTCGTTTGCTCTCACCGGCTGTTCATCTGATTTAATCTGCTGCTACTGTTTATGAACATATGTTTACGCTACAAAATAGTTATAGATATCAACCCTGATATCCCAGGAAAAACTGTACTGTGAATTTTCATAGTAAAACTGTGAATTGCTTGACAGTTTTAATCTGAACTTTCACATTTTGACCATGATGTTCACAGTTCTACTATGAATTTTTGATGGTAGTTTGGCCACTTCATGGTTCTACTGTTAAATTTCATAGTACAACTGTAAACTTGATGGACTATGAACTGACCATGAATTATTTGACAGTTCTACTATGAATTTTGGTGGTAATTTGGCCACTTTATGGTTCTACTGTCAAATTTCACAGTAATTTTTTTCCTGGAATGCATCCCAGCCACCAAATACAAAGTCGTACCGCAGTAAAGTTGGCTTGCGGTTAGAGTCGTTGTTAATAATATAACTTTGGATGCATTTTCGCAGGTCTGCTGCCATGATATGTAAAGAAATAAACAATGGACAACCGAGCAAAGCGGCTTTTTGAAAAGGAATGTTATCCCTGTGTTGTTCGGTTTCCACTCGCTGCCTGTTAAGTACTGCATGGACTCCGAAGTTCTGCTGATGATGTATAAAGCCCTAAATGGTTAGCTCCAAAATATCTTACTGATCTCCTAAGTCAATATAGCCCACCTCCAAACACTTCCATCAGCCAACACAAGCCTTCACAAGCCGTAGGATCAGCTGATGGATCAGTTGCAGGATCAATCACTCACATGTATATGTCTAATTTATAAGCCACCACCACCCAGTAATATAATGTTAGCAGAGATACAGAACCAATCAATTGGCAAACAAAAAAACTGACTTTTCAAAGATGAGATCATCTTATCCATGTCGTGTTCAGTTTACACTGGCAGCCAGTTAAGTACAGCACTGCCTGTTTAATAAAATGATGTACATAGCCTTAAATATTTAAGCTCTGGCATATCTTACTGATTGTTTAAAGCAGCATAGTCCTGCTCAGCTGGTGGAAAGTTCTTTTTATTTGTTGTTGGGTTTTTTTACATTTTAAAAACTAGGTCAAAAGACTGGTTAATTGGATGTGCCAAGTTGGGAGGAAAGGAGTAATGTGGTACTTGTTTAACAATTTAATTTCATTTAATAAAGTTTGAAAAGGTAGGGTACAACAGCATACAGCATTATAGCATGTGCAAAATCATCTAATTAAAACATCTAAAAATAACTAGTATTTAAAAGTGCAAGGAAAAAGAGAGTTAATGTCTTTTTGTCAAGTGAGACAAAATATCAGTCAGTATGTTGATTAGTCTGTGCCAGGTGGCCTCAAAACACCATTCACTCAACATTGGAAATGCCCATAATCCTTTTGGTGAGCACTATTGCACATGTTGCACACGTGCACTCTAAGTAGGGTTTTTTGTATTGTTAGTATTGTGTTGTCCTTCGTAGTCTTATGTCACTGTGTAGCACCTGTTGGTCCTACACCTGTTGGAATGTTGTTTCGTTTCTGTGTACTATGTATATGGTTGACATGACAATAAAACCTGACTTTAACTTTGGACTAGCATATGGACTGGATGGATAAAGGTCAGGTATAGGATATATATTTTTAAAACATTACACGGTAGGCTAACTAGCAAAACCAAGGTAATGAGTCCTATGCCATGTCTTGAGAATAGATAGTTAATATACCACAGTGTGGACTGTGGTAGCCTAGCGGTTAAGGTACTGGAATAGAGACCAAAAGATCCAGGGTTCAAATCCCACCTCTGCCAAGCTGCCACTGTTGGGTCCTTGAGCAAGGCCCTTAACCAACAATTGCTTGGATTGTAAGTTTGCATCAATTGTAAGTCGCTCTGGATAAGGGCGTCTGCTAAATGCTGTAAATGTAAATGTATTAAATATATATGCACTCCAAGCAGATTAAAGGTCGAGACTCTACTTATGTTTTGTTCAAAAATTATTAGAGATGGTGGAGAGGGGATATTATCTTGTCTCTGGACACAGATTAACATGTCCTTGGTCTGTTGGGTCTACATTCACTGTCAGTGAAACCTCCTGGTCACATTTTACCACAGAGGCCAAGGCTTTCGGAGTCAAGCCAGGTAGAGACCCCATCAAAAGCTCTGCAGTTGTAACGTCGTCGGTATATTTGACAGGATTAACAGGAGGGGGGCATCCAAATAATTAATGCAAATAACAAAGAGCAATGGGGATAACAGCCCTCCCTGGGGGACATCGACTGGTATTACACAAGGATCAGACATACAAGAACCACACTGCAGCCTTTGCAGTCGGTCACTCAGATAACTAATTATAGTAAGCCAAAGGGGGAACCTGACAGACAAATCATCCAGGAAATCAAGCAACTGACAATGATGTATCATTTGTCAAGATTTGATCAGAGATTTGTCTGAGCTTAACCTTAAACAGTTGTGTCTCAATTGTTCTTGTATTTTTATCTGTGGTTAATTGTATTTTATTTTATCATTTTTACTGGTCTATTTAATGTACATTATTTATATTTACATTTACATTTACAGCATTTAGCAGACGCCCTTATCCAGAGCGACTTACAATTGATACAGTCTTACAATCCAAGCAATTGTGGGTTAAGGGTCTTGCTCAAGGACCCAACAGTGGCAGCTTGGCAGAGATGGGATTTGAACCCTGGACCTTCTGGTCCAGAGTCCAGTACCTTAACCGCTAGGCTACCACAGTTCTGTCATAACATTATGTCATATTTTTCGTACCTATTTGTTCTACCATTGTCCTGTTAACATATTTCCAGTTGATTTTGTTGAACAGGAACTTGCTTGACATTTCTTTAAAGGCACTGTAAATAGTTTGCTCTTGTACTTCTTCCTATTGCTGTTTTTAACTGCTCAGCTTCTTTAATCAGTTACTGACAGACAAAGTATGACGATTTCTCTTTTTTGGTGGAAATTTTAAATAAAAGTTACAAAGGTGTTTGGAGAGGAAAGTATTTGTTAGATATTCCAAAAATAATTTCAGTTATGCAGGATTATAAATTATACGCATAAAAAGAAAATAAAACAAAACTTAGTGAATCTTCATGGTGACACTAGCATGAGCTGTTTCAGCTGTGCTTACGCTAACAGGAAATGGGACACATTTTGCGTCACACAATATTTACTCCGGGTCGGTCACAGCCGCAGTGTACAGAATGAAATGTTAACCCGAGATTAAAACCAAGGGAAAATATGCTCACTTAACACGGGACAAGGGTGTGCTGTGGGAGTTTCATGTATTTGGAAGACTATATAGCGTCTTATGGCGGGACTGTCGTATTTGGTGCTGCGCTTTTCTGGCTCCGCGGGTCGGACATACGGCCTCTTCTCTAAAGGACTGACCAGGACTTTGTTGATCTTTTTCGATCTGGCTTGGCGACTCCGAATTAGATTTCCTTACCTCTATCTCATCGCCTCCATGATGTTTAACGTTCGCTTACAGGTAAAAAAAAAAATCAATTTCAATTTTAGGTTCCGATACTGAGCTCATGTTCTGAAACCATACAGATCATTTCATTCTGCCTTCTTGTCCTTCAGTTTATTTCTGTAACGGTTTTATCTACAGGATTTGCTCCAATCGGCTTTATAAAGAGAGTGAAAATTAGCAGCCAGAAGAGAAAGTGGAAAGGAGAAACCCTGAGACGAACTGTATATTTTCTATGTATTATATCGTCATATGTGTGTATATCGTTCCTGAGCTCCCATATCCTCTTGCTGTCAAGACAGCAAGGTGAAGAGGTTGTCATGAAAGAACTTGCAACCTTGAGGCACCAGAGCTTGGTACCTGATCCAACCCAGTCTCAAGGAGGAGAGTGTGGGGTCCACCACATGGCTCCATGTAATACATATAACCACTGGATGAGTCACAGATCCATATCGTGTAACATTACTTATACCATGATCTCACCAACTCCTAGCCATTTCTGAAATGGCAGGACTATTTGAGCTTGGAGAAGATGGGCCTAACCTTAAAAATGGGTCACCAGTGATGTTTGTGTTGGAAACCACAGGAACTGAGGCCATTATTTCATCAAAGTGATTTTGTTCCAATGCGTCAGAAATGCTTTCATTTTGTATATCATTTGTACCAGTACATGCGTCTTCTTGGAAAAGAGCTGTACCCAGGTGTGACAAGGAACCCATATTTAAACCTAGTTCCTTGCCATTGGTCTGGATAGAGCAGGGAGGACATTTGAATGGTGATCTCAGGGTGGGTGCATACAATAGTATGAAAACCTCCATTATGTTGGTGCAGCTTTGTTTCACACATTCTGCAGCATTTGGGCTATATGCCGTGTGTCTTTGGAATCGTAGTGGTGCAGCTTTGCCCTTTTCTGACTAGACCCTTTGGTAGGTAGAAGTGGGAGTTTGTGTTTCTGTATTTGGTTTATTTAACATCGCTTTCAGCATCAATGGCCATTTTAATGACAAACACAAGGTTATATCAATACACTAGGCTACTTCAAAGCTTGTCAAATATAGTCAGATAGGGCCAATTTCAAGTAATCAGTTAACCTAATGCATGTCTTTGGACCGTGGGAGGAAACAGGAGTACCCGGAGTAAACCCATACAGACATGGGGAGGACCCAGACCACTCCATCTGGGGATTGAACCCAGGACCATCTTGCTGAAAGGCGATGCTGCTACCCACAAGAAGTACACAGCTCTGGTTGTGACAGTTTACCCTAAGTGTTTGACAATTCACATATTTCATTGAGACCTTTTGTTTCAATATGTGCTGTATATATTTTCAATATTTGCTAGAAATGCATCGATACATCATTCATAGCTGAAAATGTTTGTTTTTACATTCACAGTTGTGACATGAGATTAAATGGGTTAATATATACATATAAACTTAATTTCAAGGTTGGATTTTTCTCGACAACTGATTGTGACCAACTTACCAAGGGTGGCAAATAATTCTGGATCTAACTGTAAAATACTCCATGTATACAATCAACAATATGATGATGTAAATAACTGTTAGAGCATCCAGTAAGCTTGTAAGCAACAACTTCACGGGTGTAGGCTACCCAAGTTCTCTATCAAAGTTGGCAAACCATTTATTTGTGAACTTTGTTTTACAAGGGCAGAACACATGGGTGGAAACCTGTGAAAGTGTCTTTGAGAGTGACTGAGGAGTTCAATACAGCTCATTCTACTGCTAGTGTGTGTCTATGCAGAATTACATGTCTTTATGCTTCATGTTATGAACCTGAAATGACAAGAGCTCATTAATTAGAAGGGTAGTTTATATACTTTTGGCCATGTATTGTACAGGAACATAACACTGTAGCTTGACTGTTCCTTAATTGCTATGTCAATAACCAACATAAGTTATTGTGAGTAATTTTGCAAATTGAAACCATGTGATCCTTCTCTTTTTGTTTTGTGTAGGTTCACATTGAGATACATTAATGTTTATCCAAGTATCTTCAACTGAACCCTGAATGTACAGGATGGCCGGCTCATCCGCAGCTTCAGGAGTCGACCAACGCCAAAGGGATCATTCAGTACTGGAAGAAGTCTGTAGAAACATCCAGACAAGGCTTAAATTACTTCCAGTAAAGATGGGAACTCGGCAGAATCCTTGGCTAGAATCTCCTTTGGCAGCATGGTGCTGATCACCATGGCTTTTGAAACCGAGGGCGTTTGTTTGGACTCATTTGTATCTTTGCTGATTTGTAGCTGTAACAGAACAAGATTGTCTAATGCCTGTTTGTTAGTACATTATACCCTTTTTTGTAGGTATAGTACAGCTCAGAATGGTTCTTCCTAAAATTATGGAGTTTTGTCAATGTTGAAGGAGGTTATGAAGAGTTGTTTAGGTCATTTAACCCTTTACTGCATGTCCCCTAACACACACTAATGAGAGATAGGAATGACTTTTACATTTTTCACTACCTGTACTATGGAGCCTTTTATTAGAATAAACAGATTGTATGAGGCATCAATGGGAGATCTTTTCGCCACAGCTGTCTGTTCTTATCGAGATTGTCCAATAGTAGTTGAGAGCTTATATTGTGTGCACACAACTAATTACCAAAGGAACTTGGGATGTTGAAATGGTGTGAATTTGGTAGGTTCAGTCACTAAAGGCAGCGTGAGAAGTGGCAAAACTTTCATCACATCAACTGGTTTACCTCGTCTTTATGGGAGGACTGTTTGCAAACGATACAGCTGTGATGTTTATTGGTTCGTTTTTTTTTTCTTTTTTTAAAGAATGTAACAGGACAGGAATCCTGTCTCATTTTTTGATGGGCTTCACTTAAAGTTTTTTACAGTCTCATCCTGTCAGCAATGCTTGCCTCAGCTGTTCCTGGATCATTAATAATGTTACTTTAAGATGTTTTTAAACTCGATTGACTTGTATGACATGCATTTACTTATTTGTGTCTGCTGGTAACAAATATGTGCAATTTCTTTTAACAATGTGGAAAATGTAATATTATTTAAAACTTGGAAACAATAAATTATAAGGAAAGACCATTTTTTTGTCTGGCTTCTTGATTTACTCAGAAAAGGGGATATATTACAGATAAAGTGTGATCCAGACTGATGGGCCAGGGTAGTAGTGGTAAGTATACAGGTGACCAGAGGTGGGTAGTAATGTACTACACGCACCAATCAGGGAAAAAGCATTAAAAACACCTAGTTTGTATCAATATTTATTTAGGTGTTGTCAAATTATTGTCCACATGAATGCCTGGACCCAATACTTCTGCTGCAGAACATTACCCAAAGCATCACACTCCCTCCACGCACTTTTCTTCTAGTGATGTAGTCAAGATCAGGACCGGGATGCACTGAGTTTATTTTCCATCATAAATAAAGAAGAAAATGGAAAAAAATACATTACTTTGTAATTCCCTTTACATTTATTATCCATGATATATATTAATGAATAAAATAAAAAATGCTAAAATTATTATTATATTATATTCTTAGTCAAACTAAGGCAATGTAAACATTTGAAAGCAAATGATGGTGATGATTCTATCTCCCTTCTCTCAAACTTAATAAAGAGTCACCACATAAAGTCACCTGAATATAGCCAACAACATCCACTCTATCCATTTTTGGTAGTAAATGTGAAAACATAAAAATAATTCTAGATTTTGCAGACATTGTAAAGTCAAGTCAGACTGTTCAAAATGTGACAGGTTCATTGATTGGACACTGAATGAGAAGAGCAGTAACTTGTTTCCCCCTCTTAGCCAATCAAATTTTATTTAGGCATGTAGAGATAGGACTGATTTATTCTGTTTGAATGGATTGTAGCTATTCAATAACGACAGAAAACATATATAATAAACAGACGCCTTGAACTTGGCTGATCTCAACAACAATTTCCGAGCTCACCTCACCCCGAGACAGAGACATTTATGGTCTTTATGACTGGAGTACTACACTATTATCTTCTAATTATAGTGCATCCTGGGCCATCACTTCCCCAGATAAATGGTGCACACATACCTGACTAGCATGTTATGCAAAACAAATTGGGACTTACCGGACCAGACAA
Source organism: Ancistrus triradiatus (assembly GCA_025084515.1). NCBI lineage: Eukaryota > Metazoa > Chordata > Actinopteri > Siluriformes > Loricariidae > Ancistrus > Ancistrus triradiatus. Next base: position 212,333 of record JAJAGP010000994.1, read on the forward strand.
CCCTTCATCATTGCTCCGAGGACTAGTTCTAATATTTGCATGCCCATTTTAGGCACTTTCTATGGAAAGGTGTTAACATGCGGAGCTAGTCTGTGACTAGGCAGCCCGATACTGAACAGGGGGTACTGCACTGTGTGCTGTGACACATTCCTCCCATAACCAGCCATAAATATTCTGTGTACTAGTACCATAGTAGCTTGTCTGGCTATTCAGGCCAGGCAAGATGAGATTTGTTGTTTTCTTGCATCCATGAGCCTTACAGCAAACACCCTGTCATTTGTGGTTTGTCCATCCTCATACCATTAACGATAGGACCTAACCACTGCTCGCAAACACACTTTAGTGTGACTTAAGACTTGTTTAGATGGTCCAAAGCAGTAGTCTGGCCATGTTAATTTATCACTTGGCACATGTACCCCGATAATGTGAGCTTACGTGTCTGGGCTGGTCTCAGCATGCACAGTAAGTAACTGTTCATTTAGCAGTGAACGAGGATATTTTTAATGTGCATAGTGATGGTCTTCTTCATCTGGTAGTTATTGATTTGCGTATTCAAAGTACTTCCTATGCTTTAGCCTACATGTGATCTCTGCATGTGTTCTTAGGAGAATGCTAGTCGAATTAGGGTCAGCCTCAGTGTCTCTTGTGTGACTTTTGCTTCGTAGGCTATACAATATAGACAGTATGTGTAAAATTATAACTGGTTATATAATTCTGCTGGGTTTGTGCACATGGTACATGGTCTTTGGGCACCGAGAGTGCTGTTTAAATCCGAGCGGTTCCAGTTTCAGTTCAGCTAGCAAACCATAGAGCTGCACGTCATGTCGCGTGCGCCTGACATCGCCTCCAGTCTCTCGGCAGCAGCAACAGGAGCAGCAGCGGTATGGCGGCGGATACCGGGGTGTTAGAATCGGTCTTGCGGCTGGTAGAGAAGGTGGACGACGGACTTGACAGTCAGGATGTGGCAAACAGTCTCGGGCTGGATCACCAGGTCGTTGTCGGGGCCGTGAAAAGCATCCAGGCTCTGGGAGAGGTTCGTGTTTGAAGCAGATGCTAAGCTAAAGCTAATCTCCCATTCACTGTCCGTGGACTGATGCAATAGCAGCGCAAATGACTCCTTAACAAATGCCTGTCAAAACTCTAAAACTGTCGACCTGTACGTGAAATAATAAGAATTATGCCTGTGGAGGTGCCTTTTTTTTTTTGATAATTACCGATAATGAAATGTTTAACTTGTAGACCATTAATCACTCAATGTGTCAAGCAGGTAACCTTTACAGTTAAATCGTCTTTGGTTCCCTTGATTAAGAAAAAGCATCATCCTAACAATGAACGGTGAGGGAGTTGTATCCTTAAATTTAAAGTACTTTCACAGTCACAAATCCTTCAGTTTAATTCTAACAAAGAATACTGAGAATGATTAAAATGCTACTCTTTGTGGAGTAATTAGAAACATCATCAGAAATACAGGTTTGCTCCGCTTAACGACCACTTTATGTTTTGTGAAACTGGTCGTTGGCCGAAATAGATGCTGGCTGGATATAAAGGGTATTTTCACAAGAAAACTGCGTTCAAACGATATGCGATACACGAGTGGAACGCTACCATCTGTCTGAAGCCTAAACTGTTATTCTAAACATTCTTACATTTACAGCATTTAGCAGACACCCTTATCCAGAGCGACTTACAATTGATACAATCCAAGCAATTGTGGGTTAAGGGCCTTGCTCAAGGACCCAACAGTGGCAGCTTGGCAGAGGTGGGATTTGAACCCTGGACCTTTTGGTCCATAGTCCAGTACCTTACATTTAGCAGACGCCCTTATCCAGAGCGACTTACAGTTGATACAATCTGAGCAATTGTGGGTTAAGGGCCTTGCTCATGGACCCAACAGTGGCAGCTTGGCCGAGGTGGGATTTGAACCCTGGACCTTTTGGTTAACCGCTAGGCCACCACAGTCCCCTAAACTCGAGTATATACTGCATTTCAGAATCTCTACAAACTGTTCAACAGCCATTTTACTTCCTTTAATTCTGTGGCGCATTTACTTCCGGGGTAGCCAGATCCTGCAAGAGAAAACCTGTCACAGTCAATGAATAAAAGAGGTCAAACAAATCCAAGTCTTTAGAAAAGGTGGACCTGGCATCCGTGTTGGGTTAGGAAATCAGGTAACTGCTATACATGCTATGAGTAATCGGATAACTGGGGTAAAATCCATCTCTCTTTATTTTTTCTATTTTTGATTAATCTGATTTCTAGAATGGAGTATGCTGTATACATGACCACTTGAATAATCAGATAACTGCAGAGATCTGACTATGATCGGATTATTAAGAACATGTAAACACACCCATTGAGGTGGCTCATTGTCATTTAAAGGAACAGGCTCTCAAAATGATCGTTCTGAAAAGGGCCATGTAGGCGAGATGAGAAGGGTGCTGTGCTGCCTGATCTATGTGGTATTTGACCAAAGCATGGGGTTGCTGATATCTATGGGTGTACTTGCAGGTAATCGAGGCAGAGCAGCGCTCGTCCAAGCACTGGGAGCTGACTGAAGAGGGACGTGAGATTGCAAAGCAGGGGAGCCATGAAGCCCAGGTGTTTGACGCCATTCCCGCAGAAGGCCTGCCCCAGAACCATCTCATGGTGAGTAGAATTAAACCATAGTTTCAAAGAAATATTTTGAGGTATGACTAAGTGCCTTATTGTTTAAAATGCCATTGGAAATAACTTCTCTGTTTCCTGTTCTATAGAAACTGTCCAGTGGGAAGGTGGGCTTCAGCAAGGCCATGTCCAACAAATGGATTCGTGTGGATAAAGGTCACGAGGGAGGCCCAAGAGTGTTCAGAGCTGTGAGTTTGTTTCTACACTAATACAGTATTTGCTATTATATTGTTTGCTATTATATATATTATAACAATAATATTAGTATCACCTTATTATTAATATATTTACTATTTATATTACGTATGTAAACACTAGTAATGATGCATCGTGACACAAAAATGTGAAGATGTGCGTTCTGTTTTTGACAACTAATGCAGTTGCATTGTTCGAACACCAGAGGGTGTATACAGCATATTTTCCCTGATCGTCAATGTAACATAACACTTAGTTGTTTATATTTGTAGTTATAAATTCTTTTAATTGCAGAGGACTGTTTTTTTTTTGTTGTTAAAAATTTACACGGAATGTTTATTGATTTGCATTCTCTACACGTCAAATAAAGATGGAAAAAAAGTATTTTATTAAATGTAATTGCGAGTATTGTGAATCGAATCATGAGCAGAGTGTATTGTTACACCCCTAGTAAACACACAATTATAATATATTTAAATGTATGAATTATGGATGTTTTGTTTTTCGTTGATTTTTGAATCCAGCCTGGGTATGTTTAAATAGTCACGACTGCAAACAGCAATTTTAGCAATAATTTGTAATCAGTAAAACCACCACTTGTAGGTACATTTGGATTACAAGCTATATTTAGTTGTTGAGATTCCTGATTTTTTTTTTTTTTTTTTTTTTTTTTTTTTTAACACATTCTGCTGTATCAAAGGACAGTCATCAGTATGGCTGCTGCAGGATAATGGTCACATGACTGAAAGAAATAGTGGATATGAATGCAGCCAGATATTTATCGCTTCTTTGTATGTATTGCAGGTGGAGAGCATTAAGGATACAGTACGGGAGAAGCTGCAGCAGGTGCAGAAGGGCCAGACCTCTCATCTGGAGGAGAAGGAGAAGAACGAACTTAAGAAACGAAAACTGCTCGCCGAAGTGTAAGATTCACCTTTGTTGTTTTGAACTGTTGTCCCACGAGATGCTCATAGGAAATGTTCTGGTTAGTCTCTGAAGTGAGATAATCACTGGGAACATGTGGGGCTTCACTGTTTAGGAGTTGGAATTATGTGTTCATTTATTGGATTAACCTCTTCCAGACCCCCAGAAATTCCACAGTGTATAAGGCATTATCTGCTTTAATGGAGTTGTGCTGTATACTTAAACATTATATGTACACAGACCAAAAAAACTATAATTAGATGAAATTCTAAATACATTAAGCGCTATTGTGGGTTACACTGTTTTGGTTGGCTGTTATCACTAACTTTCTCAGGACTCCCAAATCCAAACCTGGATGACCCCCCTAAACCTAATAACTGGTTGGGCCACCCTTAGCAGCCACAACTAAGTAACAACCAAGCATTTCTGATAACTTGCAGTGAGTTTTTACAGCGTTGTGGAGGAATTTTGGCCACTCATCTTTGCAGAACTGTTGTAATTCAGCCACATTGGAGGGTTTTCCCGCATGAACGGCCTTTTTATTAGGTCCTGCCACAGCATCTCAATAGGATTCAGGTCAGGACTTTGACTAGGGCACTCCAAAGTCTTCATTTTGTTTTTCTTCAGCCATTCAGAGGTGGACTTGCTGGTGTGTTTTGGATCATTGTTCTGTTGCAGAACCCAAGTTCTTTTAAGCATGAGGTCATGAACAGATGGCCGGACATTCTCCTTCAGGATATTTTGGTAGACAGCAGAATTCATAGTTCCATTTATCACGGCAAGTCTTCCAGGTCCTGCAGCAGCAAAACAGCCCCAGACCATCAAACTACCACCACCATATTTTACTGTTGGTATAATGTTCTTTTTCTGAAATGCTGTGTTACTTTTACACTGGATGTAATGGGACACACCTTCCAAAGAGTTCAACTTTTGTCTCGTCAGTCCACAAAATGTTTTCCCAAAAGTGTTGAGGATCTTCAAGATGTGTTCAGGAAAAACTGAGACGAGCTTTAATGTTCTTTTTGCTCAGCAGTGGTTTTCGTCTTGGAACTCTGCCATGCAGGCCATTTTTGCCCAGTCTCTTTCTTATGGTGGAGGCATGAACACTGACCTTAACTGTGTCAAGTGAGGGCCTGCAGTTCTTTGGATGTTGTTGTGGGTCTTTGTGACTTCTTGGATGAGTCGTCGCTGTGCTCTTGGGGGAATTTTGGTGGGCTGGCCACTCCTGGGAAGGTTCACCACTGTTCCATGTCTTCACCATTTGTGGATAATGGCTCTCACTGTGGTTCGCTGAAGTCCCAAAGCTTTAGAAATGGCTTTATAACCCTTTCCAAACTGATAGATCTCAATTACTTTTTTTCTCAATTGTTCATGACTTTCTTTGGATCTCGGAATGCTGTGTAGCTTATAAGGATCTTTTGGTGTACTTCACTTTGTCAGGCAGGTCCTATTTAAGTGATGTCCTGATTGAGAACAGGTGTGGCAATAATCAGGCCTGGGTGTGGCTAGAGACAGTGAGCTCAGGTGTGATAAACAATAGTTAGGTTATGTTTTACACAGGGCCATGTAGGTTTGGATTTTTTTTCTCCCTTAATCATAAACAAAAAAATAGGAAATCAGGAAGGGGCAAACACTTTTTCACACCACTGTATTCTTATCTGGGTTCTGGGTTTGTCGTTCACCATTGGTTAGCACCTCAGTCCAGAACCAGCTCAGAATTTCAAGGATAGATCCACGCTGATGTATTAGTGAATGTGCAACTTGTATTCATCACATAACACATTTAAATGATGAGAATAATTTATTTACATTTACAATAAAGTAAATTGTCAATATGATGTTTTGGAGAGGTGAAGTAAAGAGGAGCAGTAAGTTGGTTAGAAGCATTTTCTGTTAACAATGGCTGCTCCAAACTCCTCGTATTCCTCCTGGCTGATGGACATTTTCTGGAACGTGGAGAGTGATGCCAAAATGGAGCCACCAGTCCATGCAGAGCATGTTCGCACAGGTGGTGCCACAATACGAACTTTCATGCTGGGTGGGGCAAGAGCGGCAATCTCCTTCTGCAAACGTTCAGCAAATCCAGAGAACATCGTGGTGCCGCCAGACAACACTGTGTTGGCACAGAGAGTCCCTCGGATGTCCATGTCACTCTTCTTCATGGCGTTTAAGACTGTCTCATGGACACCGCAAGAGGCCACACCGAGGAAAGAGGGCTGGAAGAGGGATTCGGGGCAACAGAAGAGCTCATCAGCCACGGTTATGACCTGTCCATCTGGCAGCTCATAGTACTTTGCAGAGGACCTGGCATTGCCCATCTCCTGCTCGAAATCCAGAGCAACATAGCACAGCTTTTCCTTGATGTCCCGAATAATCTCCCGTTCGGCACTTGTGTTGAAGCTGTACCCACGATTATTCACCATCTTCCTCAGGTTTTCAGTCAGGTCGCGCCCTGCCAGGTCAAGGTGTTGGGTGGCATGGGGAAGAGCATATCCTTCGTAGACAGGCACCGTCTGGGTGACCCCATCGCCAGAGTCGATCACCACACCCGTCGTACGTCCAGAAGCGTATAGGGACAGCACTGCCTGGATTGCTATGAAAACACTGGGTGTGTTGAAGGTCTCAAACATCACCTGGGTCGTCATCTCCCTGTTCCTCCTGAACTGTGCCAGCCTGTCGCCGTTGAAGCAGGGGTTGAGGGCCGTTTCTGTGAGGAGGACAGGGTGATCCTCAGGGTCCACATCCAGCTCATTAAAGGTGTGGTGCCAGATCTTTTCCATGTCCTCCCAGTTAGTAACGATCCCCTGCTCAATGGGATACTTTAAAGTCAGCATACCCCTCTTGCGCTGAGCTTCATGCCCAACATAGGACTCTCTTCTGCTCATGTCTACCATTACGTTCTTATATCTGGGACAGCCGAGAACGGAGGGGAAGATGGAATGAGGAGCTCTGTCCCCAGAAAATCCGGCCTTGCACACACCGGAGCCATTGTCAAGAACCAAAGTGGTGACTTGCTCCTCAATGGCTATAAATGAAAGGAATACAGATTGAATAAATGATGGGCTGCTTTGTTGCAGAAGAACCAAAACATCGATTTATTTTGATCTGATGAGTAAGCAATCATTGGTATTATACTTGCCTGTATTTGCTTGGACTCCACCTTGAGGTGCCATGCAAACACGCATCTGCTCATCAGCTGCAGATGCGTCGATCACAGTTGCGTGCACCTCAACCACAGCCGTGGGCTCTTCAGTTTCAACTGCTGTTGATAATTTATTAGCCACTGCTCAAGTAGTTTTGATTTACTGACTGTATCTTATGCTTTACTCACCCAGAGGTGTGGAACATGGTTTGGTAGCATCCACAATGACCTCCTCTATGAGCTCTGAAGTGGTGTTGCTCACAGATGAGCCACTGGCAAGAACCAGAGTGGGGACTCGCTCCTCAACAGCTATAAAGGAAAGGGATACATATTGAATAAGTGATGAGCTGCTTTGTTATGGAAACTTAAGGAACCAAAACTTTGACTCTTTTTGAGAAAGCTGTTGCTGGTTCTGTACTTGCCTGTGTTTGCCTGGAGTCTTCCCTGAGGTGCCATGCAGACATGAACCTGCTCTTCATCTTGAGCTGCAGACTCGTTTACAGAGGCAGGCTCCACAGCTGTGGGCTCCTCATCCAGGGCCATGGGCTCCTCAACTACGGCGGCAGGCATTTCAATCATGGCCTCCTCATCCATCGCCGTGGGCTCCTCAACCATGGCCACGAGCAATTCATCCAGGGTCGTGGGCTCCTCAACAACAGCAGCGGGCTGTTCATCCAGGTCCATGGGCTCCTCAACCACGGCGGCAGGCTCTTCATTCACGGCCACGGGCACCTCAATCATGACCTCCTCATCCACCGCCGTTGGCTCCTCAACCATGGCCAGGAGCTCTTCATCCAGGGCCATAGACTCCTCAACAACAGCAGTGGGCTGTTCATCCAGGTCCATGGGCTCCTCAACCATGGCAGCAGGCTCTTCATTCACCGCCACGGGCACCTCAACCATAAGCTGTTCATCCACTGCCGTGGGCTCCTCAACCATTGCCATGAGCTCTTCCTCCAGGCCCATGGGCTTCTCAACCACGGCAGCGGGATCTTCATCTATGGCCACAGGCACCTCAACCGTGGGCTCCTCATCCACGGCCGCAGGCACCTCAACCATGCACACGAGCTGGTCTTCCAGGGCCATGGGCTCCTCAACCATGGCCACGAGCTCTTCATCCAGGGCCATGGGCTCCTCAACCACGGCAGCGGGCTCTTTATCCAGGGCCATGGGCTCCTCAACCACGGCAGCGGGCTCTTCATCCACAGCCGCAGGCACCTCAACCATGGCCACGAGCTCATCTTCCAGGGCCATGGGGTCCTCAACCACAGCCATGAGCTCTTCATCCAGGGCCATGGGCTCCTCAACCACGGCAGCGGGCTCTTCATTCACAGTCGCAGGCACATCACGCACAACGTTTGCTGGCATTCACAGTCGCAGGCACATCACGCACAAACCACTGGCTCCTCATGGGCCACGGCCAGCAGGCACCTCAACCATGCACACGAGCTGGTCTTCCAGGGCCATGGGCTCCTCAACCATGGCCACGAGCTCATCTTCCAGGGCCATGGGCTCCTCAACCACGGCAGCAGGCTCTTTATCCAGGGCCATGGGCTCCTCAACCACGGCAGCGGGCTCTTCATCCACAGCCGCAGGCACGTCACGCACAACCACTGGCTCCTCAGCCACGGTCGCAGGCTCCTCAACCATGGCCACGGGCACTTCATCCATGACCACGAGGTCTTCAGCCACGGGCACCTCATGCACAACCGCGGGCACCTCATGCACAACCGCGGGCACCTCATGCACAACCGCGGGCTCCTCATGCACGGCCGCGGGCTCCTCATGCACGGCCGCGGGCTCCTCATGCACGGCCGCGGGCTCCTCATGCACGGCCGCGGGCTTCTTGCTGTTCTTCCAAAATTTCCATTTCATTTTCTTTTTTGTAGGTTCTTTCATCTCATTCCCATCTTTCCTGATGTTGTCCACCTTCTCCTTCTTGTCGGTACGCTTGGTGGCGCACCGACGAAGTCTTGACCAAAATTTTGACAGAGAACTCATTTTGCGACTGCTCTCCTCGACATCCACATGCACACTGAGCTGAAAAGTCTGCACATTTGGAACTTCTACCAGCTTTGCCATTGTTACATCACACAATGGAAGCTTCTTGTTTGATTGTGACATCAGCGCTTCAGCCTGGGCATGTCTTGCATGGTTTCTTGAATGATGCATTTTAACAGGTTGAGAGGCAGATCATACCTACAGTCTTGTGCAAAAGTTTTGGCACCCCTTTATTAATGGCATGTTATGTTGATTTTCAAAATCAGTAGAACTTAACTATCTGTACATGAACCTAACAATCCTTTCATGTTTAATGTTACGTTAATGCATATGTAAAGTATATTGGCAAGCATGAAACATCACATGATCAGAGTTTTTTTCACCCTTTCTAGACCATCCGTTTGAGTTTTTCTAAGGTTATAAAACTCTACTTTTAATTGTTCAGCAACTTTGTAGAAATGGGTAATGTTTAGGTTCCCTATAGAGGTTGTGTTTAATGTTTTTTGCTGTTTGACTAGGGTTGTCCAGACTTGACATGTCATGTTTAAGTGCCCCTAACACCCCCCACCCCCACCCCCAATGGTTTGGCATCTGGTCCAGGGCATGGTTACACATGTGGCCTCTGGGGCTGTCTGTCTATGGCGTATTCACATTTGAATAGGATGAAAGATGAGCTCTCATTGGGCAAACAGCTTTTAATGCAGTTTCCCAGCTGCAGTCCTTTGCTTTGCTATAGCAAATAATTTTTAATATAACAAATGGATGCAGTATATGGTTTGCTCTTGGGATTTAGCTTGATTATAACGTTACTGCTCACTGCACCCTTAACTCTGTTCTATCTTTAACCTACACTCATCTCAGAGCTTTGTGTGAGCTTTGTATTGGAAATAGGAGACTGAAGACTGATGTTTATAAGAAAGTGATTTATTTTTCCTTTTTAGCATGTCGTATGGAACACAGAACGAGGATTTTATTATTTAGTTTTAATATTTGTAGGTTCTTAAGACTTGTGTCACTAATTTAGTACCAGTGCTTTTACATATTTTGTAGGTTTTCAGAATTAATGTGCAAGTTATACTAACAACAAAGCTTTTCGCACCAAAACATATGTAGGGAGTAATTTGGGAGGGCCTACTCCCTATGGGCTGCTCTTTAGACACAGCCAATCATTTACATTCACATTTACATTTACAGCATTTATCAGACGCCCTTATCCGGAGCGACTTACAATTGGTACAGTCTTACAGTCCAAGCAATTGTGGGCTAAGGGTCTTGCTCAAGGACCCAACAGTGGCAGCTTGGCGGAGGTGGGATTTGAACCCTGAACCTTTTGGTCCATAGTCCAGTCCCTAGTGAAATCATGCTTGTGTGGCACTACCAGGATTAAAACACTGCTCTTTCTTCAGTAGTTGTCTAGCATATTTGACCGCTGTGCCACCCACACACTCATTTTGCCTACATTTTAAACATGATGAAGGCTTTTAAATGTTTCACACAATGCTTTTCTTGTTTCAGGACAGTCAAGTCCTACTGGATCACTAAAGGCAGCAACTTTAGCACCACGATCACCAAGCAGGAGACTGAACTCACTCCAGAGATGATTGCCAGGTGAGCTGTACACACTCAGGACCTGGTAGCATGTTTCCCATGGTGCAAGCAGTGCAACAAATTCGGCAGCATGAACCAAAACTCAGTAATGCAAACTGGCATCTCTCTCACTCTCTTAGTGGAAGCTGGAAGGAGAAGAAGTTTAAGCCCTATAATTTTGAGGCAATGGGTGTTGCTCCAGACTCGGGCCATTTGCATCCACTGATGAAGGTGCGGACACAGTTCAGACAGATCTTCCTGGAGATGGGGTGAGTTTCAATCAGCTGTGAGTTCTCCTTACGTTACCTCTGATTTTCATAATTACTTCATTTTCATTGCGGTTACTCATGATTGGATTTGCCCTTATATGGCTGCCCTGTTTTTCAGGTTCACAGAGATGCCCCACAATAACTTTATCGAGAGCTCTTTCTGGAACTTTGACAGTCTGTCCAGGCCCAGCAGCACCCAGCTAGAGACCAACACGACAACCTTCTTCTTGTCGAGGTACAGTTCAAAAGCCTTTGTTCCTTTTTTGTCTGCGTTTTGTCTCTGCTCTTTGACACTGATATTAAACCTTTTTTAAACTCTTTCAGACGAATCAGTGGTTTTCAATGGTCAAAAATGCAATGGGTCAGTGTGTCTCTAGCTAAAAAATGGTATGTTTTATGTTACAGATCCAGCATCTGCTCATGAGTTCCCCAGGACTACTTGGAACGGGTTAAAATGGTCCATTCTGAAGGAGGTTATGGATCACAGGGGTGAGATAATATTTGTTCTCTCTCACACAACATAGACACACAATCATCTTACTAGCTGTGTGTGGGGTATAGGTGTGACAGCTCTGGTTGTTTGGTGGTAAGGGCCAGCTGCCTGGAATGACACTTCCCCAGGGCCTGGGTTCGAATCCCATAAGGGACTTACTATGTGGGGTGTTTACAGTAACCTGTGATGGAATGTGCCCTTCTGCCTGTGCCCAGTTGATCAGATAGACTTAAGCCTTTTCACACCCAGTCAATTTTTGCGTCAAGTTTTAAAAACAAAAAAAAAAAAAAAAAAAAAAAAAAAAAAAAAAAAAAAAAAAAAAACAAGAAAAAAAAAAAAAAAAAAAAAAAAAAACAAAGAAAAAAAAAAAAAAAAAAACAAAAAAAAAAAAAGACAAAAACAGATAAAAAACACACAACAAAAACCACCAACAAAAAAAAACCACACAACGCAAAAGAAAACCAACCCACACACACACACCCACCCCACACAACCCCCCCCACAACACCCCACTCAACCACCCCCACCTACACACACCCGCACCCACACCCCCACACGCCCGCCCCCCCGCCCCCCCCGCCCCCCCCCCCCCCTTGAGATGCGCCCCCCCGACGCGAGGCGACAGCGCGGCGTGCACCCCACTAGTTGGGTGGGACAGCGGGAACCTCATCCCTAAGTGGACGGCAAAGTTTCGAGAAATGATGGTAGAAACACGTGGCAACCCCGGCGCTTGAATGAGGGTGGAGGGGCTGATCCGGTGCAGATCCGAGAAAACCGGAGAGGGGCCTTCGACGTCGCCCCTGGCGTCGGGACAACCGAGAGTCAAAGGGGGTGGAGGTGGCGGAAGGGCCCCCGAGTGGGCGACGGATGAGCTAGGACGCCGAACGTTTTGGGTTTATGGGGGCCGCCTCCCCCCTGGCTGTTGGGGGCTGGTGGGGCGGGGGCAGGGGGCGAAGTGGGAGGGTCACACCCAGTCCATTTTTTTCCGTCAAGGTTTTGAAATGAAAAAAGAACACGCGCCATATCAGTGCAGTCCTTTCACACCAAGTCCGAAACTGACGGGACTGTTGACGCTGACCTTGAACATTTCCAATCGGGCCTGGTCTAATTTCTGGCATGGTTCAGATGTATTAAAATCAGCTTGACACATCAGAGCTCGGTTGTCAGGCAGAAACAGCTCATGAGGGCCTGCTAGTAGCAGAGCGCAAGATTTTTTATAGGACAAAGCAACACGCTGATTATAAAAACATGGGATACTAAAGAAAGAAGATCTTGCGGATTATAGCAGAAAGTCAAGTCAAGTCAGATTTATTTATATAGCGCTTTTTACAATGGAGCATTGTCTCAAAGCAACTTTACAAGTTTAGATTATCTCCTAATAACTACGTCCAATCCCAAATTGAGCAAGCCTAGGGCGACAGTGGCAAGGAAAAACTCCCTGAGTTATAGGAAGAGACCTTGGGAGGACCAAGACTCAAAAAGGGACCCAACCTCCTTGGGCGGCGTAGATGATAAATCTAAGAGCGAAACTAAAGTCATGGAGTCATAGTTCGAATAAAATGTGAAGTATTCATATCTACATTAAGTGGCCCGGGTATGGTGGGGCTGGAGCTGATGACGGAAGCAGCTTGACTGGAGCTGCAGCGGATGAACATCATGTGTGGGGCTGGAACTGCCGGAACACAGCTTGGAGAGAAAACAGAAAATGTAATTAGTTATTGATTAAGAGCACAGTGTCTATTAACAATCACTGATGCCAAGTGTAGCATGAGACCCCGGCAGCATTAGCTATAGCAGCATAGCTAGAAAGAGGAGAACTGGTAGGAAACACAGCCAAGAGGATCACATGAGACATTTGCAACCCCATGGGAGGCAGAAGACAGCAACCCAACGGTCTCTGATCACCATAGACTCTTTGAACTAATGAACCCCCAGCTCTGCCCTTATTCTAATGCAAGGAAAGGCTGGAGAATGATGGTGAAACCTCACAGTGACTGTATAGAACTGTTTTCTTGTTATTATTTAAGTACATACTAGTCTGGTCATGATCACAAACACCACAAACTATAGGTTCCCGCACTAATCTTGGCTCGTGTCTGTTTTTTTAAGTTGACGATGTGAAAAAGACACATTAAGAGAAGGGAAATTAAAGAAAGCAAAAGAGGACAGGGAGCTTTCAGAGTGTTTAGGCAAAAAACGCATCGGACTTGGTGTGAGGGTCACACTATGTTGAAAATTGGATCTGTTTTTTACATCCGTATAAATCGGACTCGGTGTGAAAAGGCACTTAGGCTTCAGACAGTGCCCCCCCCAACCGTATGTTTTTTTTTGTTTGTTTGTTTGTTTCTTTGTTTGTTTTCCACTGATTGCTGCAGCTCAGTAATGCTAACCCTCCCTATACCAAACCATAACCTTAGTAACCTAAGTGAATCTCTTAATCTATTTTTTTCACTCACGTTCCTACATATTCCCATATTGTTACTGTCAGAACTTCCGATCACACTCGCCAGAGACCTGCTCTGGTGCAGTTTAGAAACATTCCCCGACACACCACCTAAAGCAGATTTAAACAATCTAACCTGCCATTACACTCCATTAGCCTGTGTGTCAATTGCATGGACATTGTGCTGTCAAGTCGTTGCCGACTCGTAGCACCTTTTGGACAGTGGCCCTCTTACTATCCATAGAGTTATTGTGGCAGGAAACGGGAGTAGATTACCAGGACTTTCGTCAGCACAGTTAATGTTTGGGCTGTTACTGATATTACTGATGTAATCAGGAACTGGTGCTTCAGGCAGCATGGCTCTTACCGCAAAGCCACAGGAGCTGTTTAATTTCCCCTTAATGTCAGCTGTTTTGGATTGTGCAGGCTAATGCGTTTACATTTACTTCCTTATCCAGAGTGACTTACAATCCAAGCAATTGTGGCTTAAGGGCCTTGCTTAAGCCACCTGGCAACCTGGCAGAGGTGGGATTTGAACCCTGGACCTTCTGGTCTATAGTCCAGTACCTTAACCACTAGGCCACCAATGGCAATCATTGATCATGTTGTGGAATTTCCTATACTATTCTGTCCAATACACCAAGGCCAAATATAAATTTAGTTTTATTCAAACAGAGCAGCCATTACTTGTGATTGCTGGGCCATATGATGGCAAGGCCTGTCTCTGTCTTCATTGCAGATCTCATGCACAGACCTCCAGTATTTGCTCTAAAATCACACAAGGACAATATTAGCTTTAAATTGCAGACAGTTGCACATTCTTACACACACAATTTGCACACTCAGTAATAGCCATTTTGTATTTTTGTACTTACTCCCTATATCTCAGACATGCTTGTACTTTGCATTTGTATATAGATAGACAATGCGTGTGTGTATGTAGAACATCATATTTTGTTGTATTCCTTCTCTTTTTTTGTATTCTTATCCACCTTACCTAGGTTTTACAAGTCTGTTGTTGAAAGCATTTCACTGCAAGCTGTACTTTTGCATGAACTGTGTATGTGACCAATAAATCTTAATCTGTGTCTGAATACTGTTACTAGGTAGATTGGAAAAAGGGAAAATTGGATTATTACTCCACATTCTCCATTCTCTTTAAGGCCCACATAGTTTATTCAGAATGGTGCCTGCCATCTTGGAAAAAAAACACAAACACACACTTCTTTATTCTGTCATGTTTATGTTGGTTTTATTCCTCTCCTGGTCAGGTACAAGTACGACTGGAAGATCGAGGAAGCTCAGAAGAACATCCTTCGGACACACACCACAGCCGTGAGCGCACGCATGCTCTACAAACTAGCACAGCAGGTACATAAACGCAGAAGCTCTGCAGGTATTATGTGCCCCCCCGTTAAAACATAACTATTGCTTATCACACCAGAGTTCATTGTCTCTAGCGTCACCCAGGCCTGACTATTGCCACACCTGTTCTCAATCAGGACATCACTTAAATAGGACCTGCCTGACAAAGTGAAGTACACCAAAAGATCCTTATAAGCTACACATCATGCCGAGATCCAAAGAAATTCAGGAACAATTTAGGGAAAAAATAGTAATTAAGATCTATCAGTCTAGAAAGGGTTATAAAGCCATTCCTAAAGCTTTGGGACTTCAGTGAACCACAGTGAGAGCCATTATCCACAAATGGAGAAGACATGGAACAGTGGTGAACCTTCCCAGGAGTGGCCGGAAGACCAAAATTACCCCAAGAGCGCAGCGACGACTCATCCAAGAGTTCACAAAAGACCCCACAACAACATCCAAAGAACTGAAGGCCTCACTTACCTCTCAGTTAAGGTCAGTGTTCATGCCTCCACCATAAGAAAGAGATTGGGGGAAAAATGGCCTGCAATGGCAGAGTTCCAAGACAAAAACCACTGGCTGCTGAGCAAAAAGAAACATTAAAGCTCGTCTCAGTTTTTTCCAGAAAACCATCTTGAAAATCCTCAAGACTTTTGGAAAAGTCTGGTTCTGTGGACTGACAGACCAAAGTGAACCTCTGTGGAAGTGTGTGTGTGGTCCCATGTGACGTCGATGGAGTAAAAGTACACAGGGCATTTTGAGAAAAAAGAACATTTAATAGCAACAGTAAAATACTGGTGGTTGGTAGTGATGATGGTCTTGGTGTGCTGTTTATGCTGCTGTCAGGACCTGGAAGGAACTTGCCGTGATAAATGGAACCTCTGAGTTCTGACTGGCTACCAACAAATCCCTGAATGAGAAGTTAGGCCATCTGTTCGTCGTTGACCCCCCCCCCCCACCCCCCCCCCCCCCCCCCCCCCCTCAAAAGCTGACAGCGAACTGGGTTTTGCCTCAGTACAATGATCCCAAAACACGCCAGCAAGTCCACCTGTGGATGGCCTGAATTTGTCCGGGGGGGGGGGGGGGGGGGCCACTGTTCGTGGGGGGGGATGCTGGGGCCTCAAGCTGAACAACTTGGTTTTTGGCAGGGAGGACAATGATCAAAACAACCACAAGTCCACCTCTGAATGGCTGGAAGAAAAACAAATGAAGACTATGGAGTGCCCTCCCAGTCAAAGTCCTGACCTGAATCTACTGAGATGCGTGTGGCATGACCTTAAAATAAAAAAAGGCCGTTCATGCTGGAAAACCTCCAATGTGGCTGAATTTACAACAATTCTGCAAAGATGATAGTGGCCAAAATTCCTCCACAAACGCTGTAAAAGACTCATTGCAAGTTTCATCACAAACGCTTGGTTGCAGTTTGTTGCTGCTAAGGCGGCCCAACCCAAGTTATTAGGTTTTGGGGATAATCACTTTTTGTTCACACAGGGCCATGTTGGATTGGATTTTATTCTCCCTTAATTAATAAGCACCCTTCATTTACAAACTGCATTTGTGTTTACTTGTGTTGTCTTTGACTAATATTTAAATTGGTTGGTGTTCACTTAAATCTGACAAAACATGCCAAAATAAAATAGGAAATCCTGAATCAATAGCATCTGAATTATTAAATTTTGGACTGAACAAAATCTCTGCATGTTAATCGAGTGTAGGATTGGTGTTCCATGTGGTAACACACTGCCTGTCAATCTGACGTTGCATTTGTCTCCATGTTTAGAGAAGTTCACGCCAGTGAAGTATTTCTCCATAGACCCGTGTGTTCCGCAATGAGACCCCGTGGGACGCCACTCATCTGGCAGAGTTCCATCAGATTGAAGGAGTGGTGGCTGATTATGGCCTGACGCTGGGTGACCTGATGGGGGTTTTACATCAGTTTTCTTTACTAACTAGGTAAAGACTCTTCTCTATCACTCTCTCAGGTCATTGTTTTCCTTTATTATCAAGAGCTAACCAGGGAATGCATAATGATTTACAAGCATTTAGGAGACCCCTTAATCAGGAGCAACTTGATACGACCTTTAGTGTATGACCCAAGCAAAACTGAGCATGTAAGGGCCTTGCTTAACGGTTTGGCAGAGCTAGGATTGTACCCTCAACACTTCTGGTCAATAGTAAATATGCACGTCATTAATACAAGCCCACCACCATCAGTGACTGCACAGTGATTTTTTCTAAGTTTGATTCAGATTTCGGTCATGTTGTGTACAGACCTAAACATGGCTCACTTATTTGGCTATTTGCGGTTTTGTTGTGGAACCCGATGCTGATGCGTGGTCATAATGAGGAAGCGCTCCATTTCATTTTGTTTTGAGCGCGTCTATATGCGCATTACTCATTTATTTATTTTCAGACACAGCCATGGTTCAGCATGGAAGCTCTTTTTTGCAAACATGCGTATTGAACATAAGTGGAGAAACTTCAGAAACGTTCCGAAGAACAAGTTTAATACATTTAAACCTGCATTGCCCTACTGAATATGCAAAATTTGATGGCACTAATAAAGGCAAAGAGGTTAAAGCTAAAGCTAGTGAGAGCGCAGAGCCAGGCACAAGCCAGACTATCTTTCTATCGCAATGAGGAATTTTCCGTTAAAAGAAAAGTCAAACAAAACTGTTTCGGAATCTGCTGATCATATGTAAAACAAATCGACATAAAAAAACGGAATTGTGATCGCTGCATCTGTGGGGCCTGTTGTAACGTCATGGTTAAGGTACTGGACTATGGACCAGACAGCCCAGGTTTCAAATCCCGCTGCCACCTGTTTTGGTTCCAGATTTTAAGACTGCATCAATCGTCAGTCGCTCTGTATAAGGGCTTGACATAAATGTAGTCAATAGTCCAGTACCTGAACCACTACACCCTCACTACCGACTGTTTGGTATCATTTTTGGCCCCTTTATTTAGGACACTTTCTCCTTTGACCCCTAGGAATCACTAAACTGCGCTTTAAGCCTGCCTACAACCCTTACACTGAGCCCAGCATGGAGGTGTTCAGTTATCATGAAGGTAGGCATGACTGAACGCACTCACTGTCTAGAATAATCAGACGATTCAGATTTTAGAATTGGATTTACAACCTTCATGACTTTCTCAGGCTTGAAAAAATGGGTGGAAGTTGGGAACTCGGGGGTCTTCAGGCCGGAGATGCTGCTGCCTATGGGTTTGCCAGAGGAAGTGTCTGTAATTGCTTGGGGCCTGTCCTTAGAGCGGTGAGTCCATTGCCATTCCTACTGTAGTAACTTGGTTAATAATAGCCATACCTGCTATCCAAAGGTAACTTGTTCCAGGCAATGTTTTGGATAGCGAATATTTGGATGATGGTAGCCCTGTTTCAGTTGCTTCAAATTTCAGACTCATCAGAACCCCTCCCACTTTCTCCAACTAACACTGCAGCTCTTTATATCTATCAAAATGAATGTTATATATTAATGACACTTTTTTTTAATAATGTCAATTGAATTTTCTGTGCTTGACCAGATTAGCATTTGTGTTTATGTGCCTTGTCCAAAATATTCCACTGTCACTGTGTCCTACATTTATTTATCTGCACTCTTTTGCACCACAGGCCCACCATGATCAAGTATGGCATCAACAACATCCGTGAGCTGGTAGGGCACAAAGTGAACCTGCAGATGGTATACGACAGCCCGGTGTGCCGCCTGGACTCTTAAGTTGCACTCAGGAACACTTGCAGGATGGAAAGCCTGTCTCTCATACTCAAATCTCATTGGTTCATGGAAGCATTCAGGATTAGCACATCGTTCTGCCTCGCCAGCTGGAGTCTTCTGTCAGCCGTATTGGTAATGGAACTGTATTGAACAAAGCCCTAACATTAAGTTTATATGGAATTGGGGTCTGCCTTTGGTAAAAGATCATGTCTGTAAGAAATCCACTTAGAGATGCACTATTCCAGTCAGTCAGCATGCGTTCTGCTAGTGTTAATACTTACACAGCGCGACAGAGGATCTATACGTCTTTTGTTACTTGTCTGACCGAGCCAGTGCTTATATTTAATATTTCAGATATCATATCCCATACAGCTTGTATTCAAACTCAATAAAGTAAACTTAAAAGGGAAAAACTGTCACTGAAGTAAGTATAAATTAAACCTGTTTCCAAATGTAGTCTGTGCTCTTTTGTCTAATGAATAACCAGTTCAAGTTGTAAGTCAGCAGGTCGTATGGTCGATGTTCTCTTTGATCTGTACTGAATTCTTAAGCTGTCAACAGGTTTTGCTCCAAACTACTTAAAGGCTATTTGTGTCCCTTTTAAAGAGCTTAAATTGCTCTCTTAATCTGTCACACAGACTCAGGTAGCAGCGCAAGATGTGTTTACGTATCTGAAAATTGTCATGTTTGCAAAGTTAGTGTGGGTTTAGGATCTTAAAAGGAAATGCAAGAAAATATCACTCATGAACATATTAACTAATAGATAGGGCTTTACAAAAGTGGACTCTGTGTGTGTGTGTGTGTGTGTGTGTGTTGTGTGTGTGTGGTGTGTGTGTGTGTGGTGTGTTGGTGCGTGCGTGCGTGCGCGCGCATATATATATATATAATATATATATATATATATATATATATATATATATATATGTGCATACAGCCTGGCCAAAAAAAAGGTCACCACCATTATTACTGCATTAGTGATAATTTTTAAGCTGGCAACAAGTTATTTAACCCTAACTGATGCAGTGAGTAGCTTCTCATTTGTTAAGCAACCATGTTGATCGATGCACCCTGTGGTTATGGAAAAGATGTTAATCTGTTTCAGAAGGGTCAAATTATTGGCATTCATCAAGCAGAGAAAACCTCTAAGGTGAATTACTAAAATCGGGCTAAGAACTGTCCAATGCATTGTTAAAAAGTGGGGAAACATCATCTTTGAGGAAGGAATGTGGTCGGAAAATAATCTTTAATGATCGTGATCGGCGATCACTGAAACATTTGGTGAAATCAAATCGTAGAAAAACAACAGTAGAACTCAGGGATATGTTTAATAGTGAAAGTAAGAGCATTTCCACACGCACAATGTGAAGGGAACTGAAGGGATTTGGATTTAACAACTGTGTAGCCTTAAGAAAACCACTTGTCAGTGAGGCTAACCAGCAAAACCGGCTTCAATTTGCTAGGGAGCATAAAGATTGGACTTTGAAGCAATGGAAGAAGGTCATGTGGTCTGATGAGTCCAGATTTACCCTGGAGTGATGCTCTGCAGATGGGAGAAACTTCCAGAAAGTCAACCATCACTGCAGCACTCCGCCAATCTGAGCTTTTTATGAAGAGTGGCCAAACTGACCAGAAGCCCCTCCTTAATGAAAGACACATGAAATCCTGTCTGGTGCTTTTTTTGTTTGTTTGCTTTTTTGTTTTGTTTTGTGAACTTTCATGAATACTTGTGTCCATGTGAAATTTTTGTTTTTCCTATTTCATAAATCAGCAACAATTTCTAAAATTCATTTTTCACTTTCTCATTATGGGTTATTGAGTGCAGATTGATGGAGGAAAACTTAATTTTTTAAATTTTATTTTAGCAGAGGGTCCATCTGCATATTTGTAAGTTTCTATTGGAATTTGAATATGAATGTTTGTGAAACATCATATATAAGGTTATACAATGACAGACTTTGTAGTTCATGGACTAATTTATTAACCTGACATTTAATTTAGACCAAGGCTAGGCTTGATCCATGTGTAGGAAAACTGCCCTAAGACTTGGAAATTCACAGCATATTTGCATATTTCTTAGAATAAAAATGATAAGGTCAAGCATGAAATGTAAGATCTATCCATAAACTTTGACAACCATTTATTTTATGTGGAATTTTACTGTTTACAGACAATACAGAAGTTTATTTGCTCAAACATAGAACTGATGTCTGATCATTAAATACTATTCATCTTCTGTAAAACAATTTGGAACCAGTCATTTTCGGTAAGATTTTTTTGGTCTGTCGAATTTGGAGCTTATGGGAAAAACTGGGCACACAGCAGGTTTATCCAAAAGTATTCACATTCAACTAAAACCATTAGACATAGCTATCCAACTAATGGTTAGTACATTTTAAAGCATTTTGTAGCTTGAGGGACCTAATGGACCTAAGCAGTTGACGGTTATGGTCCTTGCTGAAAGCCCAACAGTGGTAGATTGGAGGAGCTGGTATTTGAACTCAACTTTCTATGATCATGAGCTTTGGGTAGTGAAAAATGTAAGGAGGTCAGCGGTAAAAATGAGGCTCCGTCGCAGGGGTGCTTCACTTGCTCAATCTCAGTGAAGAGTCACTGCTCCTTTGAATCCAGAGGAGCCAGTTGAGGTGGTGTGCGCATAAAGCTCCTGCTAAAACTGTTTCTGGCAAGTCCCTCTGAAAGGAGACCCAGAGGACACACTTAAGGAATCAAATCCCACAGCTGACTTGGGATTGGGACTTGTGTCCGTGTATGCCAAAGTAAGAGCTGGAATTTGGGGCCAGGGATAGCGAAGTCTGTAGCTACCACAACCCACACCAAGAAAAGCAGAAGGAAACTGATGCTGACACCTCATAGTTAATATCAGACACCATATTCAAAATGACTTGCAGATGCCGGATATGAAACTTTCTCAAGGCTCTGCAGTGGAACTCTGAACATTTTAACCTTGCAGAATTTTGCAGTCATTCAGTGAGCACCTTGCTTTTTCGGGATTATAATGTTACGCAACAGCAGAAACCACAAGTAATGCGTCAGCTTTGGCAGTTCCAATGTCTCTAGAGCCCCAATGACTTATGGAGTGCTCCGGACAACTGAAGCATTTATAGAGATAGCAGTATCCATAGCATTTATTTCCCATCATGATGATCACTCACTGGTCCTCATCATGCTCTTGATTCAGATAACGTTCCTAATAGGAAACTCCACTTGACCTCCGTTCAGCCAATAGACTGGAACGTAGCTGAGGACGAGTTCCAATCCAGCAAATCTGAGATGATTTCAGTCCTTTAAAATATCTTGTGGAAGACAGCTAGTGTGCTCAGGGCTGTGGGGAAGTGCTGGACTGTATGTCTCACTGTCCGAGGTGGGAATCTGGGAATGTCCTGTATGGGGAAAGAAAGAGGGGATGTAAGGGATAGCAGCCAGCAGTAAAGGGCTCGCCTGAGGAGTATCCTCTGGAGGCAATGGGATCACAACGTCATCCTGGTCCCACACGTGGAAGGCATTGGAGTGCGATAGGGACAGCACGGCAGGGTTAGCACCAATGCTTCTTCTGTCGCTCTCTTTGTCCAGATCATCCTCATCCGGGCCAAGCGCACAATCTAGAAGGAACAGAAAACAGCAGGTGCATGATTATGGTTCAGTACTAATTGGTACATGGGATTGGGTTGATATGGGATGAGCACTGTGTACGGCGTAGTGCATGTTTGCTCTCAGCGTGGACAGCTGGTGTGTGGAGGAAAAAAGTCCTTCACAGTCCTTCACACCGAGTCCGAAACTGACGGACTGTGACGCTGCGTAAAATAGTTAACCGGAGCCTGTTCTAATTTCTGAGTTGTTTGGATGCGTTAAAATCAGGCTGACCAATCAGAGCTCGGTTGTCAGCCAGAACAGCTCATCCTGCTAGTAACAGAGCACAAGAGTGGATAGGACAAGCAACATGCTGACTATAAAAACATGGATATTAAAGAAAAGATCTGGCAGAACATAACTGAAAGGCTGGAGAATGATGGTGATAAACCTCAGTAGCTGTATAGAATCGTTTTCTTGTTTATCTAAGTGCATTCTAATCTGTTCATGCCCACAAAAAAAACACAAACTAGAGCTTCCTACACTAATCTTCACTCGTATCTTTGTTTTTTTAAGTTGACAATGTGAAAAAGACACGGCGCAATCCCCGTGACACATTAAGAGAAGGGAAATTAAAGAAAGCTAAAGTGGACAGGGAGGTTTCAGAGTGTTTCAGAGTGTGAAGGTCCCACTACGTTAAAAATTGCATCCGTTTTTTCATGCATAAAAATCAACTCGAAAAGGCCTTTAAGAGTTCACATATTCTCTGCGTCAAATATCCACAATAGAATCAGTGAGAACATGATCATGTAATATCAGCCTGAGGCACCCATAGACACACAGGCTTCAGTGGATGTCTATTAGCTCTGTGTTGGAGGATTTAAAGTAGATTTCAAATGCAGGCTTTATTGTGTTAATCACGTGGTTTGCTCATAAGCTTGAATACATTTAGAGATTCAATAAAGAAAAAAACACAAATCGAGTCAAAACCCTGTACTACATCTACAGGAGATTGTAGTTTAGACCCCATTTAAAACATGTTTTGTCTTCCTTCAAAAAATAATTGACGTAGTTTATCATGAAAATAAATACTGTGATACGCAGGTGTGTTACAGGTCTTTTCTTACCTGCTATATCACTGGCAAGGTCTTTGATCAGATGTCCCACTATGGCATAAGCCACTGCCACCACCACCAAAGCAGCCATTAACAGATACAGCACAGCTTTAGGGAGAGGTATAAAGTCCCGGCTCACTCCCTTGTACTCCTTGTATAGGGTATCCTCATCAGGAATGGAGTACTGATAAGCATGTCCACTCTCGTCTGTGATGTTAAAACTGGTCATGTTCAGGAATGTCATGGCTCTCTTCGTCTGCCCTCAGAAAACTTAACAAGTCCAATATTCTAGAACAAAAGAAATGGATTATTAGTGGTAGCATAATATAGGCGTCATTCCTACTATGAAATATTGTGAGCATCCTACCAACCAATGTTTGCAATAATAATAATAATAATAATAATAAGACATTCATTGATTTTAATACTCTGTTAATACATCTGATGTTCAAGGGAAGCCAGGGCCTAACTGGCAGTACAGGGCAGAAGGAACCATCCCTAGACAGGGCGCCAGTCTATTACAGGGCACACGCACATCCTTGGAATGCATTTTGAAGAATTTCCATTGACATAATATTACTGAGGTTTACCGAAAAAAGGGTTTACCAAAAAAAGAGCAATTTGAGGTCCTTATGAGGACCAGCAAAATCCAAGGTAAAAAATGTCAAATCTTTCTGACATGGGAACCAAAAAAAAAAAAAAACAGTCCCATCCAGATAAGAAAAGGACATGGGAACACACACCGGGACCCTTCAGAGACACTAACTGACCCCTCAATTTTAATATAACACAAAGCATTAATCCTTCTTTTTTCTTTTGCCGATTCTGGTGACTTTTTAGATTGTCATATCCATGCTAGACCTCCGTGACCTGTTAATTCACACTCATCTTACATTCAGTTTAGTGTGTTTTCTGCATTTTTCTTTTTTTTTTCTGTTAATCCTTTTGGTCCTGTTGATGCCAAATGAAGTCAGGCTATAAAATGTTTGAAACGTGCATATTGGAAATACGTTTGACAGCTGAAAATGGAAGTACTGAAATATTTTGATCCTCGAAACAAACGTCCTGCACAGAAATAATCTTGGCTTCATTAAAATAAATTCAGGACTGATAAGGTTCATTAAAATGCACAGGATTTTTAAAAATATTTTCTTTAAACATTTTATTGATAGTAACATATTACTGATAATAACGAATATTAATAATGATTATATCTCCTTGAAAGGAAATCTGGGATTACTCTTACTTTTACACGTATTATAATGAAACATAACAAAATGCTAGTAAATTCACTGAACATTTTCTAAATGTTGTTTTAATAAAATGCAAACATTTAGTACTTACCTTTAAAGTAATGGACATAATGCTCCCGTTTGTTTGTGCAAGATATAATTGACTATTTTAATTTAAATTCCATCATCATTATCCCATGCCTTTAATAATATTTTTAATAATCATTTTTTTCAGTAAATTTGTTCTCTACACTTATCCTACTTAAGTTATTCCACAGCTCCCTTCAGTGTGAGAAGCCTGTGCTCTTTTGGGTTTATCCTGCGCTGGTATTTATAAAGTGGGAGGGGCCAGCGAATGCACGAACCGAATCTTTTAAACAATTCATTGAACTATCCTGATTGTACCGAGTCACCGGCATAAACAATTCATTCTGCTGAAGGAGTTGCCTGATGCAGCTGTTAGCATAAAGTGAAACGAACTTCTTGTACCCAGCTTTTAGAAACATGGATAGTCCTCTTTTAAATCAAAAACTCTTTTTTGGTCTCATCCGTCCACAAAACATTCTTCCAATAGCCTTCTGGCTTGTCCACGTGATCTTTAGAAAGGTGCAGACGAGCAGCAATGTTCTTTTGGAGAGCAGTGGCTTTCTCCTTGCAACCCTGCCATGTACACCATTGTTGTTCAGTGTTCTTCTGATGGTGGACTCATGAACATTAACATTAGCCAATGTAAGAGAGGCCTTCAGTTACTTAGAAGTTACCCTGGGGTCCTTGGTGACCCGCCAACTATTACACGCCTTGCTCTTTGTTGGTTGACCACTCCTGGGGAGGGTAACAATGGTCTTGAATTTCCTCCATTTGTACGCAATCTGTCTGACTGTGGATTGGTGGAGTCCAAACTCTTTAGAGATGGTTTTGTAGCCTGATGAGCATCAACAACTCTTTTTCTGAGGTCCTCAGAAATCTCCTTTGTTCGTGCCATGATACACTTCCACAACTTGTGTTGTGAAGAGCAGACTTTGATAGATCCCTGTTCTTTAAATAAAATGGTGCCCACTCACACCTGATTGTCATCCTATTGTTTGAAAACACCTGACTCTAATTTCACCTTCAAATTAATTTCTAATCCTAGAGGTTTACATACTTTTGCCACTCACTAATATGTAATATTGGATCATTTTTTTCAATAAATAAATGACCAAGTATAATATTTTGTGTCATTTGTTTAACTGGGTTCTCTTTATCTACTTTTAGGACTGTGAAAATCTGATGATGTTTTAGGTCATATTTATGCAAAAATATAGAAACATCTAAAGGGTTCACAAACTTTCAAGCACCACTGTATCTGCAGTAGTGAACTGTATTATATTAGGATTGCAAATTAGAGGTGTTTACATTGTTTAACTTAGATTATTTATAGCTCATTTCCCTTTCCAGTTCTTCTGGAACGTCTTTCACACAGACCGTTTTTAACCAGGTAATCCTTCTAAAAGCTGTGCCGATAATAGGCTCTGGAACAAAGTGTAGAGTGGAAAGTCAAGACACAGTGATCTGAATGCAGAAGAACAACATTGTCCTCACTTGTGTCTTAAATCAAGCACATACAGATTAAATCTATTAAATCTCACTTAACAAATCCAGAACTAATGGTGGAAGTAAGCAGGAATAAATTGTTCAGGAGGTTTCTGAGGGAGTTAAGGTCTGGGATATGTGTAAAACAGCCAAGTTCTCTATAAAATTTGCAAACCTATGCTTTATGGACTATTGTTTTAGAAGGGCAGGACAGAATCTAGATAGACCGATGTTTTACTGAGAGTCACATGACTGTTCAGTGCAGCCCATTCAGTATAACCTGTTAACAGTTAGTGTGGCTGAATCAGCCGATCAACGATCACTAGAATTACATACTTTTAGTCATATGGTGTGTCTGTAACCCTTAGTGTTTTGCAATCACACTCGTGATCAAGTTGCACATTTTCTTCTGACAATGAAGCTAAACGTTATTCTAAGCACCATGGCTAAGTTCTATTGTAGGCCTCAGAGTTCAGTGTTGTTTTTGTTTGTCAGCAAACCATGACTGATCAGAAATATACCCATGGCATCTGAATTTATCTTTATTTTATCTGTTTTGAACTATTTTCCATACAGATTTAGGGTCTCAGAATGCTTCATTATGTGTGTTTGTGGTTTTGAGTGAAGAAAAATAGTATTTGCATCAATCCGCTGAATGGGTGCTTGTCGTAACTTAAAAAGTAAACTTCATTTTCTATATTTTTTCAACACTGAATCTAACAACACATATTTAACTATTCATAATGAGTACTGGTCAATGTCAGGTAACACTATTTATTTCTACATGCTTTCTCCGGTTGCTGTTACTCAATCCTGTTACTCTTTATATCAGAATTAGGAAATACATCAAATGTAACCACATGACATCCATGCTAAAAGCATTAGGAGCAGTGAGCACATTCTAATGATTTATCAACAAATAATGTCTCAAAATAATTTCAGTAACAGGATAGTTAAGTTGAGATTGGCTTTCTCGGTCACAATTATGTCATCATTTACATTTACATTTACAGCTTTAGCAGACACCCTTATCCAGAACGACTTACAGTTGGTACAGTCTTACAATCTAAGCATATGTGGGTTAAGGGCCTTGCTCAGGGACCCAACAGTGGCAGCTTGGCAGAGGTGAGATTTGAACCCTGGACCTTCTGGTCCATAGTCCAGTACCTTACCCGCTAGACTACCACAGTCCCACAGTCATCAAATACACAGGAAAAAAAATGAGACCTCTAGTAAAACTATGTAATATAATTTTTAATTTGATTAACTATAGGAAACTAATGCACTAATGGACATTTTTACCCAGACAGTGCTGCTTAGACTAACTGGTCATATTTTCAGTTCAATTGTATTATTGACTGGCAGGTCACATTGGAGCCTTAAAAATGCAACATTCATTATCTAACTTAAAATCAGCTTTATTCTGCTGCCTTCTCCGAAGAAGATCACTTCAACTTTCTTACCAAGTTCAAAAGTTCAACTGCAAAGAGCTTAAACGTTTGACTTATGGGTACTCTTCTGCTACTGGTAGCCACTTAACCCTCACAGAGCTAAATAAAGACTGCTTAATATTTATGTTTAATAGGAACAGGGATTACAGTGGATGTAGAAAAGGCACTCATGAATGCCTGCGCTTTAAGGATTAAGCTTTGCAAGTGCCAGGAAATTACGTAAGATGGCTCGAGTATCTGACTAGAGGCCAGCTGGAGAGTAAATTGGAGAAATTAAAGCCAAAACCTCTAAATGAAATCTAAATCAAAGCAAAATGTGGGGTTCTATGTATTAAACTGGTCACTTTACCAAACCTGTTATTCTAGCTTTTCATTATTTTTAAAATACATTTTCAAAATCGATACCTTTTTTGGGTCATTACTTGAATGCCATAAGCCCAAAACGTAAGTGTAAATGAAGCTGTAAAATATATATCCACATATCTATATGGTGTAATCTCAAAATAATTTAAATTACACAAAAATAATTGTGACACATTTCCTATGAAAAAGTAAAGCGTTATATAATAAGAAGATTTTGCAGCATATGTTGAAAGCCATACTAATTGACTCGGTGTCTACAGTTCAGATTGTTATGTGAATCTCAGGTTTTTGCCTGTTCAGACATCCTTTCTGTATCACCCTATCCCTACAGCTTCCTCTCTTGTCAGTACTTTCAGATTGCTTTCTGTTTCTGATATTGTATTTCAGTGCAATCTAAGCCCTAGGTTTGACTTTGTGTGTCCCTTCTTTCTTTTTCCTCTTGTCTAATCTGAACTGTCAAGTAATCAAATCTCCGCAGGCTTGTTGAAGGTGAATGAGGTTTTTGGATTAGCAAGCATGAAAAATATGACAATGTAAATGGAGAGGTAACCTATTTGAGCATCATTAACATTTTCATAGTTTCGTTTATTATGACTTGCAATACAAGAAAAAAGAGTAGAAACCTTAAAACCTCGAATATCCCTCCCATCCCCTTTATTCCTCTGGTCGGTTTTTCTCTGGACAAACAGGAGGATTATCTTTATCTTGCACAACCACTCGTTATTGTTATTGCCCGTGCATTAACATGAGCATCGGCAGCATAATGTTTTCCATCTGGTTAGAGATTAGTGAGCGCTGTATGCCACTGCAGTTCATTTAATAAGAGGGTCGACTTTCCCTCCGAGTTCATCCCTATTTTTTGTGACTTCAAATCCCCCAGGTACTGGCTCTTATATAATACCAAACAGCATTGTTTCATCATTGGTCAAAGCCCTTGTTTGATAGTGTTTTGTTTTTTTTCTTCACAGGTTAATCTCACTCTTTCCTCCTTCAGGGTAATGGGGCTTGGCTGGCCATCTGTCCCATAGAACACAGAGTGCAATGCGTAAGCCTGGATGGCCATCGCAGGGCTGGGTAGGGGTCACTGTTGCAGGCCTGACTGGCCTCCCTTCTCTTAATGCCGCCAATTGTGGCTGTGTGTGATCCCCGACCTACCTGCGCTGCCATGACACCCCCCAAATACTGCCATCTTCAGAAAATTTAAAACTGTGGAACATTAGCCTGTCTAACTGTTATCCTCACTGTGTGTGAGAGCAAAACACACATTCATACTGCAGCAGGTTAAAGAACCTTGCAACAAAGCTTTGCAACAACTACCAAAGCAGATCAAGGAGTGCTGACTGTCATGGTCTTTACTTCACAGTCTCTCGACTTAAACCCATGAAGCATTTATGGGGACACAAAGAAAGCCAAGCATTTAGTAACCTCACAAGATGATCTTTGGAATACTGTGAAATCATGCTGGGATAAAATTAAACATCAGATTTTGCTTGTGGAGTCCGTGCCAGCTCGTACTGTTACGCTGATCATATGACGTCTCATGAAAAGCCTTGTATTTAACTTCAGAAAAATATGAACATTTTCACTAGTGGTCTCAGACTTTCGGCATTCACTGTATGTGCATTTGTTAAATATCCCTTAATTGTGCACATAAATGTTAAGTACTGTTCACAGAATCACCTTTCAAGGACACGTGCTTACTTAATCCAGGTTAAGTGTTAAAACACGTCCAGAATACTTTATTTACGACATTCCACGGTAGTTCACAAACGAACCGATTGTTTTTCATAAAGCTGAATGGAAATATAGTTAAGTAAAGGTTTAGACAGGTGACTCTCTAAAACTAGAATTGATCAAAAGAATCGATTCTTTGCATTCTCCCATTAATGCTTCCTTCACGTGCTTGATCTGGTTTCCAGTTTGCGACAGTTTTGTATTTGATTTCATAATTTAATTTAATTTAATTCTAAACTATTTAATTAGCCTTACTTATTATTTTATCTTTTGAATATCATGCATGTATTCAGAAAACGAAGGCCTGCTTATATGATGCACCAACAGGTGGACATGCAACCCAGGCTATATATCTACCGAGTTGTAATTAGGGTTAAAAATGGCCTATTATTGATCAGTAGTGACTAAAATTATTTGACTTTTTACGTATTAAAATAAGAAAGGCCCGTAGCAAGTTCGGCCTGTATTTGGGAACTGAAGGGGATTTCGGGTGTAAGTTATAGCTCATGAACTTATGTTCGCGATAATTCCAGTAACACATGAACACTGCACAAACACTATTAGTAGTCTCGTGCGGATTTGAGAAACCGTTGTAAATGTCGATTTAGCCGTAACGGTGTGTAAAAGCAAATTACTTCGGAATATATGATTGAATTTGAGTAATTTTGATGTATTACTAGTTAACACTCAACTAAATGTTCATTTAAGATGTTTGACAGTAATTAGCTGGATGTTAAAATTTTCCATTTTTCCCCAGCTAACTTAGTGCACTATGCTAGCTGTTTGGTTATTGTTAAATTAGCGTTTGGTTTGATTAGGGAACTTGTAATATACTTGTAAAAATACGTAAACAAATTATTATTATTTAAAGTTTTCTGGGTCAGGGTTGTGGGGGCATTGGCACATGTCCTAATAGAACATGAAGGTGTAAGTGTGCCCTGAATGAGACACCAGTGGGGGCGCTGTTGCAGCATCACGTCTGCATATGACGCCTGACCTGTCCAGCAGGCACCACCAGGACTTGAACCCAGGTCCCTGAGAGGGTGGGCTAGCTTCTTAGACCCCTGTGTCACCCGGGTGTCCAAATGTCATAACTTGAATGTTGGTAATATGTTTGCCAACTAAGTAGCAAGCTTTTAATTGGCTGTATGACACTAATTGGAAAGCTAAGATTTCCCCTATGCATCGTCCCCTGACAGGGTATGGCTCAGCACTTCTTTGGAAATCCTGGCTCTGCTACGTTTCAGTCAACTCCCAAATCCTCAAAGGTATCATCGGCAAAGGTGGAGAATTAAGATCCACTACGTATTAGATTTGTTATTTCAGATCTTGAGCTTTCATTCAAAATCAATTAAACAAGCTGCCTTACTCACTTTTACAATATCCTAGGTTCCAGAAGAGGGACAAAGCATAGACCATGAGAGAACCGATGACACATTGTCGTTTGTAACCCTGGATGACAGTCACGAGCAGCAAAGGTGAGGGATGATGCTGAAAATGTGCAGCATATTGAATTGTTTTTGTTTAAGTTCTTGCCTCTGCTGTCTGCATTGAGTTTGGTATGTTTTCCACATATCCCAGGACCCATGTCAGGTCAAGTCCACCTTGACCCATACACAGTCAAACCCTGATATCGGAATAATTCCTATTAGAAGCTCCTTTATTAACACTTATGGACGCTGTACAAAATATGTCATAAGTCTATCATTTACATATAAAGCCTGAAAGAAAGATGTGAGAGAAAAATGAACTGCTGGGTGAAATTGTGGGTCTTTAGACACCATTTAAAGACAGCAAGAGACTCCAGTGGAAGTTCGTTACATTCAGCTGGGTGCCAGATCATAGAAGAGTCCTGATGCTTGTCTTCCAGTAATCTTGAGTGGTGGGTCCAGTCGAGTCAAGCTTGAGTCTTTTCATACTGGGAAAGTACTGAGAAAGTCTGTTTTAAATGAAAAAGGATTAGTAATTTATGTTTATTTCAAACCTCAACCTGTATAACTATGAAACTTTGATCGTTTAATATTTACAGTTATACTTTAAATACAGTTCAGGTCCTCTCAATATATTGGATTTAATTATACTTTATTTACGCCGCCCAAGGAGGTTGGGTCCCTTTTTGAGTCTTGGTCCTCCGAAGGTTTCTTCCTCATAACACTTAGGGAGTTTTTCCTTCCCACTGTCGCCCTAGGCTTGCTCAATTTGGGATTGTATGTAGATATTAGGAGATAATCTAAACTTGTAAAGATGCTTTGAGACAATGCTCCATTGTAAAAAGCACTATATAAATAAATCTGACTTGACTTTTTAAATGATTTCGTAGTGCTGATATTTTCATAGTCAAGGAGTAAAACAGATGGATTAGTGTAAGTTGGTATTGATGATTCAAGCATTAAATGTGCCAGATTCTCAAGCCTGTCTCTTGCTGTCATTCTCTTCTCTTTCATTTTTCTTGTAGTGAGGACTCTGGCATTAATATATTGCACAGAAGTTCACCAATAAGTGAGACTGATTACTGTGTCACCCCCGGACCCCTATTAACACAAGAATAGATGAGGTTGGGAAAAAAGCAAAGCACAAGACCTTATTGAGCGGATCAACCAGAGCCGGGCCATGGACCAGAAACTCATGAAACAGCTTTGAGGAGAAGCTAATGAAGAAGGTATGTCATGTTTTAATCCAGCTCCAGGGTCCACTTGTGCTACCGTGCCAAATTGTAATATGAATTTGTGAAAACCTTACCATGACCCTGGTACCTTAACGTAGGACTAAGATAGGAAATGTCTGAAATATGGACCTGGGTCATTTTTGGCAGTATTTGTTAACCCGTATAATTGATTTATGTGTGTGCTACATTATCTCCTGTGTGTTTGGGTGTGTGGTTGCAGGTGAGTGAGATTTGCCAAGCAGATGAAAGAGCAGATGGTTTGAGTATTACGAGAAACACACTCAAAAGATGGAGAGTAAACTCACTGAGCTCTCCGAGGTACTGGAGCACAGCAGGGAGCTCAGCATCGAGCTTCAGGCAAAGCCAGCCAGACCCTGGCAGCCATTAACAAAGGTCTGCTGTAACCGGTAGATGCGTCCCACGACAACTCCACATAGAACCTTAATATTTCCATAGGACCAGGCATTTGAAAGCAAGAATAAGATTACATTGCACAGGGATATTGTTTAATTATAATTACATGGAATGCCCAATCAACATTTGAGTCTATTTTGAACAAGGGTTAGGTGAGAGCGTACTCATTTCAAACTTCTAGTCCCACTCTAGTCCAGAGTAACGTCCAACCTCCATGCAGGGTATAAAGATGGTGTATGTTATTACTACAAGTGGAAACAGTCCAACAGAAAGCCAGGGCTGTGATAAAACATTTCCATCAATGCTGCAACAACAGGTTGACTACATACAAATGTGTCTTTATGAATATACCACAAGACAGAAGGTTTGAGAAGATGGAATATGTCATTATTTTGTTAATTGTGTTTTATTAAAGCGATCTAAAATATTACGTCAGGCTAGTTTTGGTTTTCCTGCAGGAACGTCAGTTTGCCAAAGAAATTGAAGAAACAGTGTTCTCTGTTACTAATCAAAATTAAACTGAATATATATTTTATATGAATATACATGAAATATTTACATTTAATAGAATATATACTTATATTTTAAAGTTGTAAAATGGCTAATTAACTAGGGGTAAAACACAAATTTCCTGTAGACACAAGAAGGCAGTTCAGCATCTAAAAATTTGCTTCATAGGTGCAGTGTTATTATTATTATTGGGATTCAAAGATTCAAGGGTTTATTTGTCACATACACATTCGTAACCATGTTAAACATTTGATCGTTATTATTTTAATCGGTTTTAGAAAAAGCTGACAATAGATTGCATGCAGAACCCTGACTGGGTCGACAGTGGTGGATAAGTGCTTGTACGCAGTTTTGAAAGCTCTCTTTCCACTTTGCCGATCTGCATGTCACAGAAATCCTGTTCGTTTTTTCATTATGTCTTTGAACTTTGAAGCTGAGAACGCTGGTGTCTTAGTCCGGGTGTAGAAAGAGGTTAAGGCTGTTTCCGAATCAGAATCCCTCTTGTGGGAGAAAACTACAGGAAGAACAGACTACAAGTGAACTCTTAGATTGAATGGAACAGAATGATAAACAAGTTCTATCTCACAGAAGTTTGCAAGTGTTGAAAGTATTTCAAATGTGTATCTAACAGTCCAAGTCATTAGAATATAGGACTAGAGCTGTGCGCAGTTTGATGTCTGACGTCGTGTGAAACTGGACGTTGATCAAAATGGACGTTACCATATTCAGTTAGATACTCTGCACACAGTGTTTTATCTTAAATAAGAATGTGGATGGATGGACGTTAAAATGGTGCGTGATTATGAACCGTCGCCACCACTGCTGTTACAGATCGTAGATTTTCAGCATTGAAGTGTGTGTTTGATGAACATTCGAATTTCAATTTATGACGACAGCCTTAGTGAGTATAAGGCATTCCGACTGATGGATACACTCTCCCGGGGGTATTACTGTCCCGTGACCATCAGCATTCAGTAGATACATCATACAACATGTTATTACAGAAAAAGGGGAGTCTTATCAAATACTATTAAATTCAGAAATAATGTATATAGTTTTTTCCAACTTTTCACTCAAATACTTGTCATTTGTAAAACCAGTAACGGAAAACATTACATTGGAGACAGTACAAAACAGAATCATTTTCACTAGTGGTCTCAGACTTTGCCTCCCACTTTATTCCTGCAAATATAAATTCATAGATTTTAAAACATACCGAAACAAAAACAACCCAGCACTCCTATGCCAGTGAGCATATGGTTCATATTCCACCTCTGCCAAGGTTTCAGATGAGTTTCAAAGTTATGCAGCCTGGTGGTCGACTCTGAGTCAGTGTAGATGTTTGCGTGTTTCCCTTGGACAGAAGCTTCCAAGTCTCAAATGTCTTTGGGGTTAGGGCTGGGACTTTGGGATGCACCTCGCAGACTGGGGTGCCCCCACAGAGGTGCCCGCCACAATACCCACCACTATTAGACAGTACATCCTCAATTTCCCTGAAGAATGCTGGACTGTGAAGTAATAAGATCTGAAAGCTTAGTTATAATCACCATCTATCTTGATATCCTAGACCACTTAACTGATGATTTTCCTTCATATAATGGTTTACATTTATTTGCTAAATCAGCAGTATGTGCTCCTTGGTGCTTCAAGAAGACCTACATGTTCCTGTATATATATATATATATATATATCTAGATATATATATAATATATATATATATATATATATATATAATATGTGTGGTGTATGTATAATATTATAATTTATACTAACATGTTTACTTGAATTAAGCGCACTTTTTTAGATATAAAGATAAAAAAAAAAAAGAAAGAAAAAAAACAAAAAAAACCCTGTGCTAAATTAATCTCATTTTTCAGTAGCTCACTACTCATTCACGGAATCAGTAGAAATATTAAAACTCTATTTATTTACCTGTAATAAACCGTTTCAGTTTCAAAACAATTTGCTTTATTAATCTACAATATTAACGTTCACCTTTATATACAGTCGAGTTTTATACCGAATACTTTACTAACCTGCGGTGGCGTTGACAATATCTTGCATCCTGTATACTTAGTGTTTATTCTCACCTTTCTCTCCCCTTTTAAACTTCTATTACAAAATTTGAAATCAAATTCGATCCAATAGGTTATCAGTTTGCTGTTCAGAGTAGAAAAAAATAGCTCTGTATTTTAAAACAATTGATGACTTGAAATGAATTACTTCCGACAGAATCAAGAAATAAACTAAATTTACAATATTCAGCTATTCACTCGCTCTTTAGACTCAACTTCCACACACTTATTTTAACAATACAAAACCAGTAGCACTCATTAACGCACAGGTACTGTCCATTTAGAGAGCACAGACTTAGGGATTTACTTCTCCACAGTAAATGAACTGTAGGCCTGTGATGGCTCTTCCCAGGATTAGAGCGTGAATATCGTGAGTGCCTGCAAGGAGCCGAGACATAAACAGCAATTATTAGACCAAGCATCACAAAAGCAGTCCGTTGAGTTTGAATGCCACATTAGAATAAAGGGAAGTCAAATTGTCATGAAGTACTGCAGAGGGAACTTCTAAGCTTTGGTGTGTGCCATGTGACTGTGGAATCAGGATTTAAATAGCCATCGTTTCAAAGAAGGAAATGAACCACAACAGTTGTTCTTCTAAGTGCAACACTAAAGTTATAAGCTCTAAAGCCCTAACTTGATCGAGAAGTCTCTTATCATTCATTCCAATCGTGCACTCCATCTCACATCAGATCTCCATTAGTTCTTACTGACCTTCGTATGTGTTAACAGCCTCCAGGTTCATGACGTGGCGGATTATGTGATACTCATCTGCAATGCCATTTCCACCCAGCATGTCTCGTGACTGTCTGGCAATGTCCAGGGCTTTTCCACAGCTATTTCTCTTAAGCATTGAGATCATCTCTGGAGATGCTCTTCAGGAGAAAAAACATTTACAAATAAGTAATTTTTATTTATATTATATACATATACAAAAGTATGTAGACATCCCTTCTAATTAGAGGTAGTCCCCCATTTATGTTGGGGATACATTCTGACAAATCCATTGCAAGTTGAATGTATTGTAAACCCAGGAGTTTAATATATACAGTATATAACGTAGCCTACCTTAAACATGTTTAGAACACCTACAATAGGGCAAAATCATTCACATAAAGCTTATTTTATACTAAAGTATTGAATATCTCATGTAATTTATTGAATAATGTATCGAAAGTGAAAAACAATAACGATTATTGCGTGACCATGGCTTTTCGTCACTACATTTCCCAGCTATCATCACTCCCGCCATGTGGCTCCCTACGTCATGCACTTCCGAGTTCCTCATTAGGAGGGAGAGTGCAGGAGACTATTGTACTGCATATCACTTGAAATTCAAAATTCGGAGTATGGTGTCTGCTGAATTTGTATTTATGTGTTATCAAATTCCTATCGTAAAGTCGACGTAGCAGTAAAGAGACTTTTGGTTATATAGCGGCCAAGCGCATACATAAACCATAACTACATGTAGATCAATGGCTATCACATCCAGTTGGGCCATTAAGGTTTTGATTAATACTTCTTTTTATGATTACATTTCCTCTGACCTTGAATTGGATTAAGAAAATAAAAAATGAATGATTTACTTGATGAATATAAACTTTGCAGTGCTTTAGGCTGCCCCAGACAAGAGCTTGGCTCCCCTGGCTATCTTGTGGTGTGGACAGAAAAGTGTTTTAAATAATGGAAAGATGCAACATACTTCTTCTGGTCGATAAGCCTGCCCAGCTGCAGGCAGGACTGCAGGCCAAGAGTAATCTCTGTCAGCATGTCTGCCATCTTCTTCTGCATTAGCTGGTTTCTAGCCAGTGGCACCCCAAACTGGATTCTAGTGAACACAAGCAGAAAATATGTCAACTAAATCTGATCCTGACAGGCCTTCCTCCATAGTATGAGCTCTAGCACTTTGGCAAGCAATGTTCTGTTGTGCCAATGTTCTGAATTAGGTGTATCCTAATTCAGTTGTGACTGAGCTTTGTTTTGTTTTTGGGCTCATCATTGGGTTTTGTCATGG
The DNA here is from genome assembly GCA_025084515.1 of Ancistrus triradiatus. Lineage (NCBI taxonomy): Eukaryota > Metazoa > Chordata > Actinopteri > Siluriformes > Loricariidae > Ancistrus > Ancistrus triradiatus. Next base: position 249,874 of record JAJAGP010000994.1, read on the forward strand.
CAAACGATGTGTAGTATGCCTCCATCAGCATTTTTCTTACTCATCTTGATTGTACAGCTTCTGTGTTTTTATAACCTCATGTGTAGTATGGTACAGTGGTGCTTGAAAGTTTGTGAACCCTTTATAATGTTTGTATTTCTGCATAAATATAACCTAAAACATTATCAGATTTTCATACGAGTTCTAAAAGTAGATAAAGAGAACCCAGTTAAACAAATGAGACATAAACCTTTGCTTTCAGTATCTGGTGTGACCCCCCTGTGCAGCAATAAGTGCAACTAAACGTTTCCTGTAACTGTTGATCAGTCCTGCACACCGGCTTGGAGGAATTTTAGCCCATTCCTCCGTACAGAACAGCTTCAACTCTGGGATGTTGGTGGGTTTCCTCACATTAACTGCTCACTTCAGGTCCTTCCTCAACATTTTGATGGGATTAAGGTCAGGACTGACTTGGCCATTCCAAAACATTAACTTTATTCTTCTTTAACCATTCATTTGTGTGCTTAGGGGTGTCGTCTCGCTGCATGACCCACCTCCTCTTGAGATTCAGTTCATGGACAGATGTCCTGACATTTTCCTTTAGAATTCCCTGATAGAATTCAGAATTCATTGTTCTATCAATGATGGCCAGCTGTCCTGGCCCAGATGCAGCAAAACAGGCCCAAACCATGATACTACCACCACCATGTTTCACAGATGGGATAAGGTTCTTATGCTGGAATGGAGTGTTTTCCTATCTCCAAACATAACACTCATCCGTCCACAAAACATTCTTCCAATTAGCCTTCTGGCTTGTCCACGTTAGCAAACTGCAGACGAGCAGCAATGTTCTTTTTGGAGAGCAGTGACTTTCTTGTCATGCACACCATTGTTGTTCAGTGTTCTTCTGATGGTGGACTCATGAACATTAACATTAGCCAATGTGAGAGAGGCCTTCAGTTGTTTAGAAGTTACCCTGGGGTCATTTGTGACCAACTATTACACGCCTTGCTCTTGGAGTGATCTTTGTTGGTCGACCACTTCTGGGAAG